>JAMKQA010001379.1:0-23047 GCA_024699735.1 Posidonia australis
GCTTATTGGGCTTGGGTTTTGGGCTTTTTATTTGGATTTTTGTTTTGATTTTATTTTTGGAATTTGTTGGACTTTTTAGGATTTTAATTTTAAGATTTCAATAGGGTTTCATGGGTTTAATTTAATCCCTTAATTTTGTGATTTAAGGTTTAATTAAGGTTTTAATTGGTTTAGGTTTGATTTTTATTTTGGGTTTGGAATTTTTATGGATTTTAGGGTTTTAATTTTAAGTTTTTAATTAGAATTTTGTGAATTAAATATGATTTTCAATTTTGGGATTTAGGGTTTGATTAATTGATTTGAAATTAGGGTTTTGAGTTTTAATTAGGGTTTATTTAGGGATTTTCGGATTAATTAGGGTTTATGGATTTATTAATCAGGATTTTTATGTTTATTTAGGGTTTTTGTGTTTATTTAGGGTTTTTGGATTAATTAGGGTTTTGGATTTTTATTAATTAGGATTTTCAGTGGATTTTAACTTTATTTAGGGTTTTTACTTATTTATTTGGATTTTTAAGTGATTTAATTTGAATTAAGCTTGAATTAGGGTTTTTGTCTTATTTAATGGATTTTAAATTAATTTAATTTCTTTTCACTTGATTAGGGTTTAGAATTTGATTAATTAGGGTTTTTATTGGATCTTAAGTGGGTTTGAGTGGGTTTTATTTGAATTTTTAGGTGGATGTTAATGTGATTAAGTGGGTTCTAGGGTTTTATTGGATTTTAAGTTTAATTGGGTCAGGTGGGCTAGTGTGGGCCTGATTGGACTTGTGTGGGCTAGGGTTTTGGTGATTGCGACCAGAGCATCATCCGGAGGAGCTTGCTGCCAAATGACCTCAAAATTGGGGTGTCTACAGATCGACTATGCTAGGAGGAGGGTGTATTTAGAGTTTGTTGGTGATGGTTCCTTCTTTGTGCAAGGTGTGTGCTGGGGTGAGCCTAAGTTCATTATCTCTGCTATGAAGGCTTACAAGTCTTTGGCTAAGGGATGTGTGGGGTATTTAGCTAGTATTGTTACCTTTACATCTCCTAAGTTGGGTATCTACAATATTTCAGTATTGTGTGAATATCTTGATGTGTTTCTTAATGTTTCGCTTGACATGCCACCTCATGGGGAAGTAAAGTTCTCTATTGATCTGATACCAAGGTCTAGTGCTATTTCGAAGCTTACTTACTGCATGACATCAATAGAGTTGAGAGAGCTCAAGATTCAATTGTAAGAGTTACTAGACAAGGGTTTTATTAGGCCAAGTATATCTCCGTGAGGAGTGCCTGTTTTGTTCATTCGTAAGAAGGATGGTTCACTTTGGTTGTGTATAGATTACCGAATGTTGAATTAGATAACAGTGAAGAACAAATACCCTTTGCCTTGCATTGATGACCTATTCGATCAATTGTAGTCTACCTCAGTGTACTTGAAAATCGATCTGAGATCTGGGTATCATCAGTTGAGGATTCAAGACTCAGACATTCTGAAGACTGCTTTTTGAAGGTGATATGGCCACTATGAGTTCACGGTTATGTCTTTTGACTTGACCAATGCATCTGTAGCATTTATGGATTTGACGAAAAGGATATTCAGACTATTTCTAGACTAGTTTGTAGTGATTTTTGTAGATGATGTGTTGATCTACTCCCTAATTGTGGAGACCCATGCCTTGCACTTGAGAGAAGTGCTGGATACTTTGAGGTAGCATCAGTTGTATGTCTAGTTTTCCAAGTGTGAATTCTGACTGAGCGAAGTCATGTTCGTCGGCCACCTTATTTCTGGAGAAGACATTATAGTAGATTTTACTAAGGTGGAGGTAATGAGCAGTTGGGAGAGGCCTAAGATAGTGACAGAGATTAGAAGTTTATTTGGCTTGTTAGGTTATTACAGGAGGTTCATCCAAGATTTCTTTTCTATTGTAGCACCTTTGACGACTCTAACTAGGAAGGGAGTTTTGTTTGTTTGGGATCAAGACTATGAAGCAAGCTTTAATGAGTTGAAGGTTTGTATGATTTCTACTTCTGTGTTGATTCTACCTTTTGGAAGTGGCAGCTTCACTATGTATAGTGATGCTAGTGGAGTTGGGTTGAGTTATGTCCAGATGCAACATGGAAATGTTGTGGCGTATGCCTCTCACTAGCTAAAGGATCACAAGAGGAATTACTTGACTCATGATCTAGAGATGGCTGTTGTAGTATTCATGCTTAAGCTTTGGCAACACTACCGATATGGAAAACTATTTGAGGTCTTCACTAATCATCAGAGCTTAAAGTACATCTTTACTCAGAAGGACCTCAACATGCAACAACATAGGTTGGTGGAGTATCTAAAGGACTATGACTTCAGAATGTCCTACCACCTTGGGAAGGCCAACGTGGTCATCAATGCTCTAAGTCGACATACTCATGTGATGGCGACATAATGGTTAGAGAGTAGACCATGCAAGAGGATTTAGCAGGATGCAGACCTAAGAGAGAAGCTTAGGGAATGGTTGGTGCCTGAGTGGCTAACCTGTCTATTCGCCTCAATTTAGTTGAGTTCATTGTTGCTTGTCAGCAGTTGGATACTTTTGTACAAGCTACTTTTGAGAAGCTGGAGGTTGGTGGAAAGCCTCATTTTTCTGTGGATGCATATGGAGAATTGAGGTATGATATGAACCTATATGTGTCCTAGTATGAGGAGGCCAAGCAAAGGCTACTAGATGAAGTCGATCGATCCAAGTACACCATCCATCCCAAAGTACGAAGGTGTACCAAGACCTGAAGAGGAATTTCTAGTGGGCTAGCATGAAGAGAGATGTTGTTGACCATATTGCAAAGTGTATGACTTGCTAGTTTGTCAAGGTAGAGAATTAGAAGTCTGGAGGAACCTTATAGCCATTGGACATTCTAGTGTAGAAATGGAAACACATATCCATGGACTTCGTGATTAGTTTGCCGAGAACTAAGAGGAAGAACGACACCATGTGAGTGATCGTGGAACAGCTGACCAAGTCTACATATTTTCTGACAATCCAGGTGAATCTTCCTATGTATCAGTCGGCAGCATTGTACGTATCAGAGATTGTCTACTTGCATGGTGTTCTCATGTCCATCGTATCAGATAGAGATACAAGGTTTACCTCGAGCTTTTGGAGGACTCTATCGGAAGTTTTCGACATAGTGCTCAACTTTAATACAATATTTCATCCTTCGTTTGATGGACAGACAGAGAGAACTAATTAGACACTGGAGGATATGCTCAAAGCTTGTGCTTTGGATTTGTAGGGTAGCTAGGAAGACCATTTTTCATTGATAGAATTTGTCTACAATAATAGTTATCACTCTAGCATTGGGATGGTGTCATATGAAGCTTTGCATGGTAGGTCTTGCATGTCACTAGTCTGTTGGAGCGAGGTAGGTGAACGACAGCTTCTTGGTCCTGAGATTGTACAATTGTGTGTAGGTAAGGTGGATTTGATTCATAAGAGACTAGTAGCTTCACAGAGTCAACAGAAGAGCTATGCCGATTAGAGGAGGAGATTGTTGGAATTCATGGTGGAAGACTATGTATTTTTGAAGGTTTCATCGACCAAGGGTGTGATGAGGTTTGGGAAGCGTGGGATGTGGAGTCCTAGATATATTAGCCCATATCAGATCACGTAAAGAGTTGGTGATGTTGCTTATAGGCTTGATCTACCACTAGAGTTGTCATCTATACATGATGTATTCCACATTTCCATGCAGAGTAAGTGTCTGACTGATGCATCTCAGATAATCCCAGTTTAGCTAGAAGTATTCTAGGAAGATCTGACTTTTGTGGAGGATACGGTCTAGATTAATGATAAGAAGGAACAGGTATTGCAGAACAAGGTGATTTCACTTGTTCTGGTGCGGTGGCAGCATCATGGGATCTTGGGACTGAAGAGGTCATGTGGGAGCACGAGGATGCCATCTTAGCTCAATACCCTTACATTTTTTCCTACTAGTGATTTCGAGGGCAAAATTTTCTTTAAAGGGGTTTAGATGTAACACCTACATTTTTATTTGCACATGTAAATTTGCTCAATTAATAAATTTTAACTGGACCCATGTGTTCCTATCACATGTTCCCTATGCATGTTGCTCTCGTAGATTTGTTCCACAGATTGGTGGCCTATTTTAGTTAATTCAATGGTTTGGTTGTTGGTGTGCTTGGTGGTTTGGTCCCTCTCTTGCTCAAGCCACTTGAATAGTAAGCAATGCTTGGGCATGGTTCTGTGCTCAGGTCCCCTTTGCGTAGACTAGTAGAGGAGTAGTTGGTTGCATGCTCTAGAAGCTGGTGCGGATTGGCTATTGGGTTGGTTGATGCATGCATGCGTCTTGACATGTTGACGCATGCATGCGTCTGCTTGCCAACCTTCCCTCGACCTGAGGCTATATAATGGGTCAAGACTTCCTCTGCACTCCATCTTCTTCCCTCCAAACTCTCAGTGTATGTTGATGGGTGGTGAGAGAGAGAGAGAGATCCAGAGTTTTCTCCTCCTTCACCTTCTTCCTCTGAGTCTTTCCTCCTCTTTCCTCCTCTTTCCTCCTCTTTCCTTTTCCTTATCAGTAAGAGAGAGAGAGAGAGAGAGAGAGCTGTGAAGGAGAGGTGGGCTTTGAGCTTGTCTAGTTAAGTTGTCCTCTGGGTTCTCGAGGTGGGGCGACCTTCGATCAACGTTCTAGAGATTGTGCAAGTTCAAAGAGGCTGTACAAGCTCCAGGTCACAATGGTCAATCAACGTTGGTGGGAAACCCCACTGTTTTTCATTCAATTTTTGCATGAAATGCTGTAAATATATTGCTTGGCATATTTTCAATGCTTGGTAGAGATTCCATAATTTTAGGGAATATTTAGTGAATTTTAGTGTAATTTTTGTATGCCATTGTTACTGTTCATAGGTTTGTGGCCATATGAGCTTGTTTCCTTTGACTTTCTTTTATATCTTGAGCTACTTTTATTGGATTTTTGTGATTTTTATGCCAAATTATAGAATACTTGGGTGTCTTTGTTTTGGTTATTTTTGTGGAATTTATGGGTTGGTGTGGTGAGATCGTTGGTGGTTCCTACCTTGGACGATTTTTGGGTTTTGGGGTTGCTTTTTTTTTCTATCAAACAATAAAATCAGTATGCCAAAATGTTTCAATATGTCGATCGTACTCTCGGGAATACCCTTAGCTTAGAAATTGGTATACTAAATCCATTTCGGTATGTCGATTTGGCTCTTGGGAAATTGACCCTAAATCAAGTTTTGGTATACCAAACCCATTTTAGTATGCTGAATTGGGTTTCTGATGTGATGCCTCTGAACCTAGGTTTTGGTATGTCGAATCCAGTTTGGTATGTCAAATTTTACCTTGAACCTATTCTTTGGGTGTTATCAATGCTTTTGGCTAATGGTTCTACTTTAGTAACACATGTTGTGACAATTTGTGGATTGTTGTTTGAAATAGTCCCCAAGTCGCTACCACAAAACCTAGTTACAAATTTTCATTTAATTATTTGTTTAATCTTTATTATTAACCAACAATGACACTAATAATGCAGCTAATGCTAAGTATTCTCAACAATAAATTAAAACCACTAAACAACAGAAATAAAACTAAACTAACACTCACTTGGATCTCTGATGTGTGGTAGCATGAATCCTCCTATATGCACTAGTAACCGACAGTTACTATCCTACACCAGCCAAAACACACAAAACAAAACACACGTGAGTGACCACTCAACAGTCACCCAGCATGCACCCCACCTACAACTTGGCAACCTATGCCGAGGGCAGCCAAGCACAGGCATCACACCCGGATGCTGCAAAACCAAGAGGGTAATCTACCAATGCCCAACACACAAGCATTGGCATCCCTCTCGAATGCCGCAACACCAAACCAAGCAGTCTACCATTGCTCGGCAAGCCACAAAATCACAAAACCATGCCTTTAAAACCATTCTTTTCTTTTCCTTTTCAAAACCATGAGCGTGCACTTTTAAAACCTTTCATGCATGCCTGAGAAGGCTACTCTCACCATCTCAAGCCCAAAACCACAACAAAGCATAACTACAGAGACTCTGCACTGCACAATATCATCCCCCTAGGCCCAAGCACAAAACCAAGCCACGGAGCCTTTGCACCCAAACCATGGAGCCACCGCTCCCAAAACACTATGCCTCAACGGGCGCCAAAGCCACAGCCTCCTCTAGGCCTAGAGCCTGATTTCCTAAACCAAAACTCCGCACAAAACACGGACACAAGCATAGACAGTGTGTTGAATTGCCCGACCCTAAGCAGTCCACCGAGAAGCGACCACGACGTCTACACTGTCACTGTGTGCCACCTTGTGCAGGAGCTAACCACTGTCCTGTGATTCTCCCTCCTGGAGAACCCTCAACGAAGCCAACCCCTCCTAGGAAGGCAGTACTGTCTCTCAGGACGCTACTAGCTATGGGGCACGTGTCCCACCTGCACTAGCCACCACAGGGTACGCCTCCTTACGACGCCCTCCACACGGTGCTCAGGAAGGAGTCTCATACCTCCACACCTGACAACACCCGAGCCTCAGCACTCACAACGACAGTAGTATCATACCTCCCCGTCATGCCATGAGACACCTCAACCCGTGGATCACAACCTTAGCCTCGAAACGACAGTCGAGGAGTGTCATACCTCCAAGATCTGACGAGCCTCAGCCTCAGGTATCTTGACCTCCTAACGCAAACAAAAAGAACCGGAAAACTCTTTCCAAAATCATTTCCAAATTTGTACTTTTCTCTTTCCAAAAATCTCTTTTAGAAAACCTTTTCAAAACCATTAAATATCATTTAAAACTCAAGAAACATTGTGCCCAACAGCGGCACGGAAACCAAAAGTCGAGAAACCACAAACCAAAACACAGCCTCGACAATTCTCCTATTAGGCCCAAGCAAAAATACCTTGGGAGCATTTGGGTTCATGAGCATCACGCTCAACCCATGACCACAACCCAAGGAAACACCAACAAAACATCCTCTAAGTGTCAAACCCACCCAGAAGACACCACAACAAAGCAAACACAACCAAAACTCCACGCTCTGGCACCAAGTGTAAGACACCTACTAGTTCGTGTCCCTCAGGGGCACAGCCAGGTCGGCTCAAACACTCAGGATAGTGCCATTGAATACTCCATTCAGTGCACTGCACACAAAACCACACAAGCCCTAGACCTAGGGATGTTATCATTATCCCTAAAGTCTAGTCTAAACCATCTGGGAAAAGAACCTATTATTTTTAAATTATTTCATCTTTTATTCTACCCATACTTGAGGTGGAATCTTGCTAATTCATTTTAGGCAAACCCTAGACCATTCTAATGATTATCCTAATCATTTACATTCTAGGATTACCTACAAGGTAATGGCTCTAGCTTAGAACACCCAACTATCCAAAAATCTTGGACAAAACCCACCCAAAATGGGCCTGGCCAACCTAGGCATCTGGGCAGGACTACCAGCCCACGGCCCAAGCATTTCACCAGAAAGCAGATAGACCCTGGGCTAAAGGCCAAGAACCCCTATTGAACCCATGCATGTAGGCCGTGCATTCAGTCCGCGCCCCAGCTATTCCGTCAGGTTTCAGGCAGAGCTGAACCAGAAAGCTAGAAAATTTTCACAACTAGGAGCCTTGAGCGGGCCACTCAAACAAATACCATAAAATCCCAATAAAATATATGTTGTAGATCCTTGAGTCTACCCCAAAACCCAACAAACAATATTGAAAACCATTCACCGCACAAGGAGATATGAATTTTCAAGCACAGAGATGTCAAAAAGGACCCAAAACGAACAACCACCATAAATGGCTATAAAGGCCACAATAAATCATCAAAAATTCCTAAACATATTCCAAACATTCACACACATGTAATTCACACTATCATCCCCCTAGATATCAAATTAGAAATTAAAAGGAAGCTTAAGGCGTGAGTACCTCTACCGAAGGCACGATGACGACGAATGGTGAAACAGTGGTGCACCTCCCTCCTCCTCCAACCATGGGCTGCTCCAGTCCTACTCCTCCTCGCGATGGCAGCACGGCGGTGGCAAGCTCCTCCAGCCACCTCCCTCTACCCACTCTCTCATCCCTCTCTCTTGACCATCTCTTTCCCCCTCTCTCTCTCTCTCTAATCTCCCTCTCCCTCATCTCTCCCCTTCTCAAATCTCTCCCTCATCTCCCTCTCTCATCCCCCTCTCATATCTCTCTGGTGTCCCCTAGGAAGAAGAAGAAGAAGAAGAGGAAGAAGAGGACGAAGAAGAAGAAGGGGAAGAAGAGGAGGAGGGCACGTGGGCGAGTGGGAAGAGAGAGAAAAAGAAAGAAAAGAAGAAAAGAGAAAAAGGAGAAAAAGAAAGGAAAAGAAAGAAAAGAAGGAAAGCAACACAACACGAGACTCAACCACATAACTTTCCACGTCCACGTGACTCATGCAAATTGAGATCTGCCACCAGAGCACAGAGTGAACCCTCAAAACTCCCACAAGGGCCGGTACAACACCTGAACCACACCACACCAAAAAGGCCAAAAACCCACTAATCCAGGCGGTAGACACTGCGAAAACTGCATTTTCCACTAAACGTAGGGGACCCAGCATCTAACGATCCAGAACTCCATTAAAATATCTGGCCAAAGCACCACTTCTAAAACTGGGTTGTTACATTGTTAGATGAAAATGATTTGAAAATGGGTTTTGTGGAAATATGTGAAATGGGTTTTGAAAAGAGTTTTCCATGGTTTTGTGGTAGACCAAGAAATTAGATGATCATGTTTCCAAGACCAAGGGATGTGACGACATTCCTAGGTGATCAAGCATGTTCGCCTAGTTTGAGGTCGAAGACCAATAGACTGTAGGGAAGTGTTCATCGGATTCTAGAGGTATGACACTCTTGGATTGTCGTCCACGAGGTCGAGGTTCGGATCCGTGGGTTGAGGTGCCACCCAGACTTAGAGCTATGATACTCTAATTGTTTCCAAGTACTGAGACTTAGGGTGTCGTCTAGAATCTAGAGATATGAGACTCTGTTTATTTTTCAGGCACTATGGTTAGGACATTGAGAGTGCGTACCCTATGGAGTGGACTAGTATAGGTAGAGCACGTGTCCCATTTCTGGTGATGTCCTAAGAGAGTACAACTTTCTCAAAGAGGGTTAGCCTTGTTAGGGTCCTATAGAGATGTGGGATAGCAGGACAAACTTGCTTCTCACAGGGTGGTAGGTCTATGGCAGTGTAGTGCATTTCGATAACTGCTTGTAGCTAAAGTTAGTTATTTGGCATTGAGCAGCACGACTCAGTGTGGTTTTGTGCTTGTGTGGCTCGAGTTTTGGCCAGAGTGGCCTCGTAATGTTGTGGTTTTGGTATTTGAGTCGTTTTGTTGGTTTTGGCCATAGTGGATTTGAGTTTCACCTATGTGGGGCTATGTTTTCGCCTTTACGACATTGTGTTTTAAGCAATGGTGTTTTCAAAAGGAAATAAATATTTTCAAGTTTATGGTTTCAGATTTGTTGGTTTTATCGAATTTGTACTTCTTGGTTTTAGTGTTTTTTATGGGGTGTGTCTTGGGTGACTTTTTGGTCATTTACATGTTCTTTCTCTTGTTTTTAGTTACAGGTGTAGATGAGTAGCTGTTGTTCTCACAAGTGCATATAGTAGGAGTTATGTAGCCATCCACTATAGGTTTTTGGATAGATAGATTCCTTCTTATTAGCGTTTAGATTTAAATTAATTGAGCATTCATTTGTGTTTAAATTTTATCTAGGCTAATAGTTTTGGGTGTAGTGACTCAACTCCTTATATTTTTAGTTTATTATGTAAAATATCATTAACTTCTAATGTTTGGACAGGTGCAAATAATTTTCCTTGCTTGTGTTTAACTATACATTGGATAGATATATCTTAGAATTTACAAAAAAGAATAATTACTTTTAAAATATTTGATCATCCACAAACTAGTAAAGTTATTGCAAATGTTATAGAAATAATTGTTAGGAAGTTTAAAATAATTAATAAAATTAATACATTTTCTTTTGATAATGCTACTAATAATAATATTGCAATAGATATATTAAGAAGAAATTTAAAACCCACGCTAAATGGTGATTTATTTTATTGTAGATGTAGTTGTTATATTCTTAATTTAGTTGTTCAAGAATGTATATAATGTATTAGACTATTTGTAAAAAATATTAGATCATCTACTTTATATATTCAAACATTACATAAACAATTTCAAGAATTTGGACATTTATGTGTAGATAATGGTGTTGAACCTAGGAAATTTAAAATGGATGTTAAACATAGATGGAATTCAATGTACGATATGCTAAGTTCATGTCTACTTTACATTAACTTCATTACAATGTATCATAATAGAAAATTAAATGATCTTTTAAATGATGATGATTGGCATATGTGTATTATAATTTAATACACTTATTATAAGGATTTGTTTGAACAATATTATCCATCTAGTTCATGTCTTTTATCTAATTTTTTTTTTAAATCACTACTACTTTTGTATCATATAGAGATGTCCCATGTTTTTAACATATTATTGCAATAATGGAATAAAAATATAATTCTTACTAGAATGAACCACAAATGTGGTGATGTTTAGCAATAATAATGGATCTTAAGTATAGATTAGTCACTTGCAAGGTATTGATTGATGAAATTTTTACTAATATGAATAAATTGGACCAAGTAGACGAATTTAATTCTAAAGTTAATGAAATTTTGTATAAATTGTTAGATGAATATATTAATCAATTTGGTGATAGTAGTAGTTATATAGTTTTTCCTCACTCTTTTTTATGATAAAAGAAAACAATGTTGATTCTGCAATGTGGAGTAGAATGAAAAACAAAAAGATAAATATTCTAAATTAGCAAGTAATAATCAATTAGAAACTTATTTAGAATGTGATTTTGGTTTTGATGAAAACATTGAATTAGATCTATTAAATTGGTAGCCTACTAGCTAACTAATTTAGATATCCTATTGTTTCACAAATGGCAAAATATCTACTAACAATTTTGACGTTCACTGTGGCATTAGAGTTTGCTTTCTCTGTAGATAAAAGAGTTTTAAGTGATAGAAGATGCAAATTATTGGAGAAATTAGTGGAAGTTTAAGTTTGTTTAAAATATTGGTATGATGCTATGGATAGAATTTAAAATTTAAAGTAGAACAACGAATCGAGAGAAAAAGATGATACGACTTTTACGATAGATACAAAATGAATCTCTATATTTTATTGTAACTTGTAAAACTTTATCTAAATAATTTTTTTTTTGTAATTTCAATCATTTGAAAATTAATAAAATATTTTTATTTAAGTTTTAAACTTTTTTTTATACTTTTTTAAATAATTTCTAACATATACAAACAAAAAGGGCCAAAGGGCTTGACTCAGGCCAACCTTTCCTAAAAGAGGTCAGTCTAGCCCGACCATCCTTAAAAGGACTTGAAAAGGGCCGAACACTACTAGAAATTTTGCATTTTGTGAGGATACCTATCGAGGACATATCCTTGCAAAACTTTTAACATGGAATAATAACGAGGACATAGTGAGAATTTGTCTTCGCAATATTATGGCGAGGATTTAGCGGGAAAAAATCCTCACTATATCTTCGTTGTTTATTTAGTGAGGAATTAGCGAGGACCTGTCCTCGCTATTTGTCCTGGCTAATTCTGTCTTAAAATTTCCAATCGCGTGCCTTTTTCCCCTTTTCTATCCTTCTCACATTCATCTCTCTCTCTCTCTCTCGTCTCTCATTCCCATCTGTCCCTCTTACACTACATTGTCGCTCATCACTGTCTCCTACTTACCGCTACCTCCTACTTGTTGTCGCCTTCGATCCTTGTCTTTCCCTCTCACTGCATCATCTCTCACTATCGCCTTCGATCCTCGTCTTTCTCTCTCACTACGTCGTCACTTGCCACCGCCTCCTACTCGCCACTGCCTTTGATACTCATCTCTCCCTCTCACAGTATCGCCACTTGCTGTCGCCTCTGATCCTCGTCTCTCCCTCCTACTCACCAGCACAGGTCACTATTGCTTTCTCTCGTTCTCTCTCGCTGTCTATGCCCAGTTAAGCACTGAGTGATTTTCCTTAAGGATCTTTATGTTAAATCCAATTTAATGCATTTCTATGATCAAAATTGAAGATGATCATCCTCTATGAGCATCTAATTTGAAATGACTAAATGGGTTTGTCATCTATAATTCAACATATTATGCTTTCTGCATGTGTTCAACCCCACCTACAATTTGATCTTCCGAGACCCCCACCTGCATAGGATCCAAAATACTACTAACATGAAAAATACAACTTTGGTTCTATGGTGGCAATAGATTGCTAAGCCGTCGAAGTCATCCAAGTAGATTTTAGAAAAAAGAGAGTAAAGTTTACATTAGTACACTTATTAATACGATAGGAAAAAATAGGACTTCTCCAAGATGGTAGCCTTGTTTTGCATCTTCTTTCCTGTTTAAAGTGTGACTAGACTCTTTAAACTTGCTTGCTAAGACTTGCTATATGACAGCCTTTTTCAAGAACCTCTTGGTAGGGCTTGTAGAAGGAATTGTAACCTTAGGTGGCATTTCTATGTTCCCATACTATTATAATTAAAAAAACCCTACTAACCACCTATACAGATTTCTACACTAGTGCAAAACCAATATCACAAGAGATTGATAAACCATTTAATACTACTCTTCCTATATTCCCATAATTAGATGGGGAAAAAATTCATTGAGTATCTGATAAATTAGACACCTCCGAGTATCTTTGGTTAATGCATGTTATCAATGTAACGCTAATAGCTTCAAACATGAAGAAGAGCAAAAAAGATAAGGTGGACCCAGGTTATGTAGATCTTTTAAAAAGCAACCTTTAATTATATGGAAATTCAAAAGACTCATTGGAAGACACAAGGACGATGCTCTTCATCCTCTACCACCTTCAATCTCAGTGTTTCAGGTGGATGAATGAATAATATGATGGTAAAAATGCTGGATGTACACTAGCCTTATTTCCTTGCTAATCTGCAGCTATGTGCATAGGATGAACAAATTCTTACTCCAAATTAATAGAAGCAAATAGGCCTAATTCACTGATAGCAATAGTCGTAATTTGAGAATTCCATAAGCATCCATCAATTTGTGTAACACCTAGCTTGATTGTCCATTTTATATGTAAACCATGAAATATTGTAATAATTGTGGAAATGATTTATTTAATGGATAATTAGTTATTTTTTATGTTTGTGGTAGTTTGCTAACTTTCTGTGCACCTCTTCGTGCTTGTGAGATCCATTTAGAATCCAGTCAAATTTGACACAATGGCCTCGAGATGCGCGTCGGTCCTTTTCCCTCTCTTTCTCTTTTTCTTTTCATTTCCTTTAATTCTCACTTTCCAACCCACCTCACACTCGAGAGTCGAGACCCTCTTTTGTGCCCTTGCCTTATTCCCATCACGAGCTCCTACTCCTCTGGCCCTGCACGATTAGTCACCTCGAGGTTGGCAGAATTTCAAGAATGGTAGGGGCAAAGGAGGCTTTAAGAGGAGGCAATAGGGTGGAGCAAAGGCAAAGGAGATCGAGAGAGAGGGAGAAGGGCAGAGTTGGGAAGAGAGGAGAGTTGAAATGCTGGAAGAGGAGGAGGAGTTGAGCGGAGCCATGCTCAGGGGACCGGGGGACACACGGAAGACTGTCGGAGCTCACCGGAGATCGCTGGAAACCCAAGAGGTACGCGTCCCATGCATCCCCTGTTCTGTCCTACTTTGGGTTCAAGGGAAAGATTGGCATAAAAATGAAATAATGCCAGATAAAATCATGAAAAATAATGTGTATGTCTGGAATGTGATGTATGATGTTAATGTCTAGATATCATGCTAATTTGTTGAGGTTTTGATGGGATTTTTGGAAGGAATGCCATATCTGAGTTTTCAGTGGGTTCTCCTGGGCTCAGTGATTTACCAATTAATATCTTGACTCATGATCATTGCATTTTTGATTTGTCTATGAGGTTTTGTTAAGGACTTGAAAATCTACATATTATATTTTTTCCATCATTTTTGGGGACGAATTTATGGGGTTTCTGAATGGAATTCACAAGGGATATTCCAGAGCATATTCCATTTAAAAAGTTCGAGTCCAGTTGCTTTGCATAATTGTTTCTTGAAATATGGATTTGTTTGAGCGGTTTTGAAGTAGATTCAGAAATCTACTCCACATAATTATCTCATGATTTTATGGTTTGAGTTTGACTGGATTTGTGAATAAAATGAAACGGTTTGTGTTTTGAACTTAAATATGAGCTTCTTCACTTTATGAATTTATAACTTATTGTGTATTGCATGGAATTTAGAATTGTTTGAGGGGTTTTGTAGTGGACTCAAACGTCTACATCCCAGTTTAAATTGATAATTTTATGTCTTTGGTAGATAGGGAAAATGGCATGAGATCAAAGAAGTTTAGATATCTGTTTTCTGATCTCTGATCAAAGTGCTTGGGGTTCACCATCCTGGTGCACCTTCCAAGTGCACCATAGTGGTGCACCAAAGCCTAGGTAGTGCAACCAATTTTGGTTTCCACGGTGGATTCCAGTTTATATGCCACATGTTTTGATAATGTTTAATGACATTGTTTGGTCATGGATATCTATACATATCTAGAAACCATGATGTAATCCATGTTTAGTAAATGTTTTATGCTTGGAAATGAAATCATATGTTAATGTGGTGATAAATGAGATTTATGTGTTTTGGGCTTGAGGCCCATGTAAATAAAATGAGACGTTATGTGGTTTTGGACATGAGACCTGTGTTTTTGAATAAAGGAATCGAGTTTCCTGAAATGACAGGTTTTGAAAAGTGGTTTTGAGGAAAAAGTCACATGTTTTGAAAATGATTTCTGATATGGTTTCAGATCCACGAGTTTGGGGTGTCGGCAATATGGTATTGAACCAATTGTCAGACACGACCGTGGTTTTTGAGTTTGGGGCAGTCGAGAGAGGCTGAAGTACTCCACTTGTAACAGTGTAGGTTGGGCCTAGGGATTTGAGACGTAGGTGTCTAGGTCACCAACGGTGTAGGCTGAGTTTGGGTATATGAACTTGGGTGTTCGGGTCACCGATGGGACATCAGGAAAAGATGTATCTCTGTGCCTTTGGAAAATGAAATGTTGAGACCTGTTGGCCGAGGTAGTGTTATCCCACTTGGGGAGTTTTATCGTAGCAATTCAGTACAGTAGGGGAAATGATGTTCTCACCGACTGCTTGTGTGCCTGGTTACCTCTGATCAAGGTAACACTATTGAAAATGAATGCAAATTGTGTGGTTTAAGCTAGAATCAGACCAGGTGTTTTGGCTTGTACTTTTAGCCAAATTCTAGCAGAAAGTGAGACTTTGTGATTTTAACTAGTTACCAGCCAATGAATGGTTTTGTTTTGAGCCTTGTGGGCCTTGTGGTTTTAGGCTAAATTTGATCGAGAATATGGATTTCTCGGAATGCATAAATGATTTGAAAATGCATGTGATTTAAGAAAAAGAAAAGTAATTCAAAAAATGATGATTTGAATACAAGTTTTTGAGTTTTGTGAGTTGAGATTTGTGGTTTTCTCGAAGTTTGTGTAAAGATTTTATAGAGATGAAAATTAGAGTTTTCACGTAGTTTTTGCGGTTGAACTCGAACTGGTTGACTTCGAAGTCACACGTGTTTTGGTTTCTGTTTGGTTTTTTAGGTGCATAGTTGGGTGCAGTTTGGTCACCAATGTTTGCGTTGCAGAGCCACTAGCTGCACACCATTTGTGGATTAGAGGATTGATGCTAATTAGGTAGCGTTCCTAGGTTCGAGGCGTTATAGAGTGCTATTAGAGCCTTGATTCCCTAAGGTGCATCGGCTTGGTAGGTGTCTGGCATAGTGGCTTAGTGGCATTGCACAAGTAGGATAGCTACACTTGATTTTGTTTGTCTATTTGCCTGTTTGTGTTTAGGAGGAAGATGAGGAGAGGTCCTGATCACTGTAAGACCCCTGTGTCCGACTTAGGTGTTGAGGAGGGCAGTGCTTGGAGGGGCATGCGGCAGGAGTTTGGTGAGATGATGCAAGACTTTGTCCAATCCTTTGGCAGCAGTAAGGATGAGGTGAAGGGAGACCCATAGGTCAAGCATTTTCCCTAGCAGGGCGTGCCGACTTTGGATGAGTGCAGCACACTAGAGGAGTGTGAGGCTTGGTTCCTGGAAGTGGAGAAGATCCTAGAGCAGATCGAGTGTCCTGTGGAGAAGTGGGTCTGGATAGTCGCCTTTTAGCTCAAGGGTGCTATAGACCAGTGGTGGAGGGCTACGCGCCGCACCAAGTTTCAGAAGGTGGACCTACTGACGATCTTGTGGGAGGACTTTCGGGAGGTGTTCTACGAGTGGTTCTTCCCTGAGTACGATAGGAACAAGCTGGACAGAGATTTTAGCAACCTGAAGCAAGGGAATTTGTCTATGGTTGAGTATGAGGCAACCTACCACTGATTGAAGTAGTTTTCTTAGGCTATTATCGCTAAGAAGACCAAAGCCAAGAAATCTGTAGAGGGGCTCAATCCAACATTGAGATCGAGAGTGATTGGCTTCCGATATCAGACCCTGACAGATGCCATTGAGCTTGCCAACCGTTACAAGGATGAATGTCGTTTGTTCTAGGAAGAATATCCCAAGAATGACAAGGGGAAGAAGTTGTCCTCGAGGCCTTCTGTCTCTAGAGCACTGAGTTCTGGGAGTTTCGGGAGCTTTAGGAAGAAGAGGAAAGAGCAGTCTTCTACTAGTAGAATGGAAAGTGTTGGATTCAACTGAGCTTGGTTGAGCAGTGGCCTGAGAGGACCTTGCTACGTCTGTGTTAAGAAGGGGCACATAGCAACGTAGTGCTGGCATCGGTAGAAGAACATAAAGGGCGTGGTATGCTACAACTGTGGGAAGTTTGGACATTATTAGAAGGACTGTCCCAATCCACCAAAGCCAGCTGAGAATGTACCATGTCAGCCTACCAAGGGTAGGGTATTTACCATTACTGTCCCAGATATTGGTCCATCAGGAGATGTGGTAGAAGGTGAGCATTAGTGTGGCCTTGTAATTTGAATCCTGTCTTGTGTTATGGATCCTATGTATTATCAACACTATATTCTGTAATAATGACTATGATCATGATAATAGTTATGTTTTGGATGTGTTGATGTTAGGATCTTTCCTTGTGGCTGACTAGATGGCCTGTGTCTTATTCGACTCTAAGAGTTCGTTCTCGTTCGTCTCTGAGTCGTTTGCAACTGAGATTGGGACTAGGCCAGCTAGGTTGGCATTCCACTTAGATGTAGTTACTCCATTGGGAGAGCACAGTCTGACGTGGAGATATTTGAGACTAGTGGACATCCAATTGGGAGATAGGAATTTTCAGGCTAGCTTAATCTTGATGGACATGCAAGATTATGATGTCATCCTAAGGATGGATTGGTTGACGTAGTATTCAGCCATGATTGATTGTACCAAGAGAAGAGTTCTGGCAGAGTGTCTAGGCCAAGGCCGGTGCATTGTGCAAGGTACCAGACCGGGCATGTCCAGGAAAGTGATATCTTCAATTAAGGCCTATCGCCATTTGGCAAAGGGCTGTGTGGGCTACTTAGCCTGTGTGACTGTTTCTACTTCACCTGTATTTGGAGTTCAAGATTTGCCAATGGTATAGGAGTATCCTGATGTATTCCCAGAGGAGTAGCTTGGTATGCCACCACACAAGGCAGTGGAATTTGTGATTAATCTAGTATTAAGATCAAGTCTTGTTTTGAAGGCTCCATACAGATTGTCACTTGTTGAGTTGAGAGAGCTCCACAATCAACCGTAGGAATTGATGGACAAGGGATTTATTCGTCCTAGGGTATCACCATGGGGAGCATCGGTACTGTTCGTCAACAAGAAGGACGGTTCATTTTGGTTGTGCATTGACTAACAGATGTTGAACCAGATCATTGTTAAGAACAAATACCCATTGCCTAGGATTGATGATTTGTTTGATCAACTGTAGGAAACATCTGTGTTTTCTAAGATAGACTTGAGATCCAAGTACCATCAGTTATGGATTAGGGAGCCAGATGTGTAGAAGACAGCCTTCCATACCTATTATAGACATTATGAATTTTTGGTTATGTTATTTGGGTTGGCAATTGCTCTGGCTGCCTTCATCGACTTGATGAATAGGGTATTCAAGCCCTATTTGGACAAGTTTGTGGTCATCTTTGTGGATGACATCATGGTATATTCTCTAAATGTTCAGACCCACCAGAGGCACTTGAGAACAGTGTTGGAGATACTAAGGTAGTATCATCTTTATGCCAAATTCCAAGTGCGAGTTTTGACTAGAAAAAGTGACTTTCCTTGGTCATATCATCTTAAGAGAAGGCATTAATGTGGATCTAGCCAAGGTGGAGGTAGTTAGTAGCTGGGCCGAATCGAAGACTGTGATAGAGATCAAGAGTTTTATCTGTTTGGCAGGATATTATTGGAGATTCATCCAATATTTCTCTGAGATTGCTGCACCTATGACCAAATTGACTAGAAAGGATGTGTACTTTGTCTAGGATTGGCAGTGCGAGGAGAGCTTTAATGAGTTGAAAACTCATCTGGCTTCAGCCTTAGTGTTGACCTTGCCATCAGGGAGTGGTGGTTTCATAGTCTATAGTGACGCTTGTGGGATCAGTTTGGGCTGTGTTCTAATGTAGCCTGGTAGGGTGGTGGCGTATACCTCATGCCAGCTCAAGGATCATGAGAAGAATTATCTCACCCATAATTTGGAGATGGAAGCTGTTGTGGTCACCTTAAGATCTGAAGGCATTATTTGTATGGCGAGTAGTTTGAAGTGTATACAAATCACAAGAGCTTGAAGTATATCATCATGTAGAAGGATATGAACCTGAGACAAAAGCGCTGGGTGGACTATCTCGAGGATTATAATTTCAGCCTGTCATACCACCTAGGAAAAGCAAATGTGGTTGTTGATGTTCTCAGCCGATGCACTCATGTTATGGCCAACTTGATGATCAGGGACTGGAAATTACTAGAGGCACTAGTAGAGTGCAGACCTCGGAGATAGTCTCAAGGAGCTACCAGAGCTCTGTTAGCCAACTTGTCTGTTCGCCCAAGGATGATTGACGCGATTGTTGCCGCTTAGCAGTATGATTCTTTTGTGCTAGAGATTTGGAGGAAGATGGAAGCTAGGAATGCACCTCACTTCTCAGTTGGGGTAGACTATGGGTTGAGGTACGACCTAAGGTTGTATGTACCTCAAGTGGAAGAAATCAAGAACAACCTACTTTATGAAGTCCATTATTCAAGATACACCATTCATCCAGGAAGCATTGAGATGTACAAGGATCTGAAAAGAAACTTCAGATGGCCTAGAATGAAGAGAGAAATTGCTGAGTATGTGGTTAAATGTACAACCTATCAGATGATGAAGATTGAGCACTAGAAGCCTGAAGGAACTTTGAAACCTCTGGATGTCCTAGAGTGGAAATGGGTGAATGTGTCGATAGACTTTGTTATTGGATTGTCCAGGACAAGAAAGAAGAATGATACTATTTGTGTGATTGTGGGTCGCTTGACGAAATCGGTACCTTTCTTGCCTATGAGGGTGAATCTTCCCTTGACTAGACTAGTAGAGTTGTATGTAGTTGAAATTGTCCGGCTACATGGTGTCCTAATGTCTATAGTGTTTGACAGAGACACATGATTTACTTCAAGGTTCTGAGGAGTGTTGTAAGAGGCATTCAGCACCGTGTTGAATTTCAATATAGCCTTTCATCCCCAGAGAGATGGTCAGACAAAAAGGACCATTCAGACACTAGAAGACATGATGCGGGCTTGCACTCTCGACTTTGCTGATAGCTTGGAGGAGCATCTTCCACTGATAGAGTTTGCATTTAATAACAATTACCATATTAGTATTAAGATGGCTCCTTTTGAGGCGTTGTATGGAAGACCCTGCAAAACATCCATTTGCTGGAGTGAGGAGGGTGAGAGATAGCTGGTTGACCTTGAGATTGTACAATAGCACAAGGGCAAGGTGGACATCATCAGGAAGAGGCTGTTGGCTGCCTAGAGTAGGCAAAAAGAGCTATGCAAATTAGAGGCAGAGACCTTTGGAGTTCTAGGTAGGAGACTTTGTTTACCTAAAGGTGTCACTAATCAAGGGTGTAGCACGGTTCGGGAAGAGAGGCAAGTTGAGCCCTAGATATATCGGATCGTACTAGATTACCAAGAGGGTTAGTGAGGTGGCTTACAGATTAGATCTGCCTCTAGAGTTGGCTAGTATACACAGCGTCTTCCATGTGTCAATGCTGAGGAGGTGTTTGGTTGATGCATCCCAAGTGATACCAGTACAACAAGAGGAGTTGTAGGCGGACTTGTCTGTGTTAGAGAGTGTAGTGTAGATACTGGATAGGTAAGAGCAAAACCATTGGTGTTGATTCAGTGGCAAAACCATGGTACAAAGGAGGCTACTTGGGAGCACAAGGTGGATATCCAGAGTTGGTACCCCTACTTGTTTTACCAGAGATAAATTTCAGGGACGAAATACTTGTAAGAGGGGTAGGATGTAACACCCAGCCCGATTGTCCATTTTATATGTAAACCATGAAATATTGTAATAATTGTGGGAATGGTTTATTTAATGGATAATCAGTTATTTTTGGCATTTGTGTTGGTTTGCTGGCTTTCTTTGCACCTGTTTGTGCTTGTAGGACCCATTTGAACCCGTCAAACTTGGCATAGTAGCCTCGAGATGCGTGCTAGTCCTTTTCCTTCTCTTGCTCCTTTCATTTCCTTTATTTCTCACTTTCCTTCCCACCCACACACGAGACTCTCTCTTTTCGCCCTTGCTTTATTCCCTTCACGAGCTCCTACTCCTCTGGCCTTGCACAATTAGTCACCTTGAGGCTGGTGGAATTTCGGGAACGACAGGGGTGGAGGAGGCTTTAAGAGGAGGTGATGGGGTGGAGTAAAGGCAGAGGAGATTGAGAGAGAGGGAGAAGGGCAAAGTTGGGAAGATGGGAGAGCTAAAGTGTTGGAAAAGGAGGAGTTGAGTGGAGCCATGCTCGAGGGACTAGGGGACGCACGGAAGATCACTGGAGCTCACAGGAGATCGCTGGAAACCCAAGAGGTACGCGTCCCATGCATCCCCTGTTCTGTCCTACTTTGGGTTCAAGGGAAAGATTGGCATAAAAATGAAATAATGCCAGATAAAATCATGAAAAATAATGTGTATGTCTAGAATGTGATGTATGATGTTAATGTCTAGATATCATACTAATTTGTTGAGGTTTTGATGGGATTTTTGGAAGGAATGCCATATCTGAGTTTTCAGTGGGTTCTCCTGGGCTCAGTGATTTACCAATTAATATCTTGACTCATGATCATTGCATTTTTGATTTGTCTATGAGGTTTTGTTAAGGACTTGAAAATCTACATATTATATTTTTTCCATCATTTTTGGGGACGAATTTATGGGGTTTTTAAATGGAATTCACAAGGCATATTCCAGAGCATATTCCATCTAAAAAGTTCGAGTCCAGTTGCTTTGCACAATTGTTTCTTGAAATATATATGTTGAAATGTGGATTTGTTTGAGGGGTTTTGAAGTAGATTCAGAAATCTACTCCACATAATTATCTCATGATTTTATGGTTTGAGTTTGGCTGGATTTGTGAATAAAATGAAACGGTTTGTGTTTTGAACTCAAATATGAGGTTCTTCAATTTATGAATTTATAACTTATTGTGTATTGCATGGAATTTAGAATTTTTTGAGGGGTTTTGTAGTGGACTTAGACATCTACACCCCAGTTTAAATTGATAATTTTATGTCTTTGGTAGATAGGGCATATGGCATGAGAACAAAGGAGTTTAGATATCTGTTTTCTAATCTCTGATCAAAGTGCTTGGGGTGCACCATCCTGGTGCACCTTCCAAGTGCACCATAGTGGCGCACCAAAGCCCAGGTAGTGCAACCAATTTTTTGATTTTGCAGGATGGGGATATGGTGGCTGAGCTCTGACTTAACAAAGGCCATTTAATTCATGGAGACCCAATTGGGCCCATGAAGGCCCACTTAGGCCCATTAAACCCTATCTAAGCCCATTTTGGCTCATTAAACCTATTTAGGCCCGTTTAACTCTCATTAAACTTGTTTGGGCCCATTTGGTCCATTTGGGCCCATGGGGGCCTACAAAGCCCTCATAGGCCCATGGAGGCGCATGAAGCCCACAAGGCTCGCAATGGCTCAACCCACTCTCCTTCCAACCCAACACCTCATTTCTCTATTTACATATTCATTTAATAATTTCTACCAAGAAAAGATGCAAATTATTTCTCTCTGCTGGTTCTCCATCAAAACACCACTGAACCCATTTTGATCAGCCTGTATCCAATCTAATTCACCTCTTCACTGAGCCCAGCACAGAACCATCAATCCAACCAGCACGAATTGAGGCATCCCAGCCACTAGATCAATCGTCGGTGAGGGTCTGGATCACCGTCGATTGCTGTCGGCAACCAAGGGAGCAAAGAGGGGCAGCCATTGGAGCTTGTTAGGCTGTTACAGGACCAGTTAGTGGGTTTTAGTTAGTCTGTTAGGTGGTTAGAGTTGGGAGTGGGTGGTTACAGTGTTGGGTTCAGCTTTCTTCTCGCCTATATAAGGAGGGGCAGAGCCAGCGATTCTAGGACTTTTTTCCACGATGAGAGAGAGAGAATTCTGAGCAGAGAGCGATAAGCAGAGGAGCAGAGAGTCAGTGTCGTTCCCAGAGCTCTGACGGCACGTCTCCAATCAGGTATACATCCCCGATCACTCTAATCATTTGAATTATTGATTTCTAGGCCCTCCTTCTCTTCCCGGAGCGTTTCCAAGGGATCTAGAGTGATCCCTTGGCTAACGGAGCTCTGCTGTGCCCCGCCGTCGCCACACTTCGACGACAGAGGGGGGGGGGGCAATCTAGAGTGCCTCCTGGATGCCTG
>JAMKQA010001380.1:0-24660 GCA_024699735.1 Posidonia australis
TTATTTCTAAATTCCTCATTTAGGGTTTTTAAATGTTTTCCATCATGTTTTGGGCTATTTTCCACCCTTGTTTTGCATTTAATCACAGAATCCACTTGCAAACCATGTTTTCAACGAGATTTGACCTTTTGCCTCTTATTTTGGTCGCATTTGCACTCATTTAAAATTTACACTTTAGTTTCTAAATTTTCAGGAAATTATCGAAGTGCAATTTTTGCATCCTTGTGCTACATTGACACTGGACCCATCATTTGCATGTTAGAATAAGGACCATGAACCTGTTTTCCATCCAGTTTCTCTCTCTTTTAGCGAATTTTGCATTTTAGTCCCTATGATTGTCGTTTATTGCATTTAGATCCTTTTGGTGATTTCTCCTCCCATTTTTTTGCAAATGACATTATCCAGACATTTAGTATATATTTTGACACATCTTAGGCCATGCATCACTCCCATGCAAGCACTTGTCACCTCTGGCCAGGGGAAATGACCAAATTGCCCCTATGCCCCAATTCATGAGCATGCATCTTGATCTTTGCATTTAGTCTTGCCATGGCATTCATATTAGTATGATTAGAGCATAATCCAGGTTTAGCAAACATTCATCTAACATTTAGCAAGCAATTGGACTAGAAAGACCGAGTTTCTCGGGCGTACGAGGGTGCCTAATACCTTCCTCGTGCGTAATAGGAATCCTTACTCATCCTCTGGTTAGCAGACATCCAGCCTTCCGATCAGCATCCCATGTGTTCAACCTTTAGTGGTTTTCCTTGTCTTTCCCTTAAAAGACTAGGTGGCGACTCCCTTTTCTTTTCCTTCTATCCTATCCTTGCGCCTTCGCCATCTTGGCATAGCCGTGATCCCCTTCCCCATCCCCCTGGTCGGGCACGGTCACAGGATGCATTTCACTTTAGCAAAATTCTTTGTCCTAGTAAATGATTCTCCTAAAGGTTTTTTTGGATTCTCAAATAATTTCAGGCAAAGTGATTCCTTATCTCCATTATTGTTTATTATAGCCACCTACATTTTTAATAGGATGTTAGCATTGGGAAGTCAAAATAATCTTGTCAAAGGTGTTCAATATCCACATTCTAGGCGTGAGGTATTAAATATTCAGTGTACTAATGATACCCTCCTTTTTCTTACTTCCACAGAAGATTGTATTATCAATCTGAAAAGAATATTATACTATTTTCAAGCTTGGTTTGGTTTAAAAGTAAACTTTAATAAATCTTCCATTACAAGGATTTGTGTTCCCAAGCAATTAATAGATAGATTTCGCTCCATTCTGGGTTGCTTTAAAACGTCTCTTCTAGTCAAGTACTTAGGGTTGCCCTTGCATTATAATAAGGCCTCCTATAGTGATTGGGTCTAGAATTAGGGCTATATTAGATAATTGGAAAGCTAAATACTTATCTATGGGGGTCGATTGACTCTACTTAACTCAATTCTCTCTACTATTCTTACTTGTTATTTGACTGTTCTTCATTTATCTGAGAAGGTGGAATTGGAATTTAATTGTGTTCGTCGACATTTCCTTTGAAAATCTAATTTCACATTTCAAGTGGTTTTTTATTTGGCCAAATGACATTACATATGTTGTAGTAAAGAGCAATATGGATTTGGGATAATCAATATTAGAAATTTGAGTGCAACCTTGAAATGCAAATTACTTTGGCAACTGTTGGCTAATAACCTACGTTTGAAGTGGCCAACATTGATTACATGTAGATATCTTTCTTGTAATAATTTGGATTTTTTATTCAATGTAGCTTTTAACAGAGCCTCTCTCCTATAGTAGGAACTAAGAAAGTATTTC
Organism: Posidonia australis; assembly: GCA_024699735.1. Classification (NCBI taxonomy): domain Eukaryota; kingdom Viridiplantae; phylum Streptophyta; class Magnoliopsida; order Alismatales; family Posidoniaceae; genus Posidonia; species Posidonia australis. The sequence continues at coordinate 1,817 of JAMKQA010001380.1, forward strand.
CTTATTATTAACTTGTTAACTTCTTTTTCCTTGAATCGTGGGGAAGAAAAAACCATCTTCTAAGGGAACAAATAGATTAGTAATACTGCTTTGAAATACACTTGGCCATATTTATACTCTTTATCTGGAAATAAGAAATGGACTATGGAGAAAATGATGAAAAGTTATATTGATAGGTAGTTGGATATAATTCCATTGCATAATATTGAATCCCTTAGTTCCTTCCATTCTTTGTCTAAATTACATGAATTCATAAATATGATGGATTCCAGTAGTTTGTCAAGTGAGTAGAATTGTCTGCATTGGACTTTAACTTTTAATAAGGAGTTTTTTAGTTAAGAAACGTTATAGTTTTTGAAATGACGGCGGTTTGTAGTCTAAAATTAGGAAGTCTATTTGGAAATTTACAATTCCCTTAAAGATTAGAGTATTTGTTTGACTTGCAACTCATGATAGAAATCTTACAAGCGATAATATGATTCTATAGGGTTGGACGAGTGTATCGCATTGTAAGCTATGTACGTATAACTTGGAAACCACTAACCATATTTTTCTTTAATGTTCTTTGGTTAAAAATGTCTAGAATTTTTTCTTATTCAATATTGTATGATTGGATGAGATTTGTATCTCCAATATTTTTTCTTTATTCAGGATGGTTAAATTTAATATCAATTTGAAAGACTGAAATACTCTTGCGATTGGAATTCTATGGAGTTCATGAACTAATAGAAACTCTATTATTTTTAGGTAACATGGTAAAAATCTATATTCAATGTTTTATCAAATTTTACATCTTACATCTTATTAGACAGACAACTTATTCACATGTAGTAAGCCAATTGTTTCATCTATGTCTCAAGTTATATAACAAATGCAACAGGATTGTGATCAAATTCATACAATGGCCTGTTCTTCATCTTTGATCCAACCCATTAACACCAGTTATCCCTCTCGTCGAGGTTGATGCTTGAGGTCGTGTGAGGATTTTTTTTTTAAATATTATCTTGGCCAGTTGCTCCTTGGTCAAATATCTTTTTGAATTATTTTCTATTGAACTTTTAAGATCATGAGAATAGTTGATTCACTTGTTAATTTGTTGAACTTATTTTGGTGCCCTATTAAGCTGACGAGTGCACCTGTGTTTGAAATTCTGTTTATTTTATTACTTGACGTTGGTACGCCGCGTCAAATATATAATTAATGAATTTCTATCGTTTATTTTAAAAAAAAAAACACTATATTAGTCTAACAAGATTTTAGGATTTCCTACTTCGCTTTCTCAGTTTCTTTCTCCTGTCTTCCGAGCCCTCCGCCCGTCCCCTTCTGCGCCGCTGTGCGAGTGCCGAGTGCGGCCGCCCTCCGTGCCTCCGTTTCTCCGCCCTCCGTGCCTCCGTTCCTCCGCCCTTCGTGCTTCTGTGCCGTGCCTCTGCCCTTCGTGCCTCCGTGCCTCCTGTGCGGCTGTGCCCTTCGTGCGACTGTGCCTCCGCCCTCCTTCGCCCTCCTTCGCCCTCCGTCCTCCGTCCTCCGTCCTCCGTGACTCCGCCCTACTTTGAGTCCTGTGCCATCCGGCGGTGGCTCAGTGTTCGTTCTCCTCCGTTCCCATCCCATCCCCCACCCCAAATTCTCCGTCTCTGAGGTAACTATCTCTTCTCAAACTCTCCGGCAGTGACTTCTCCTCTTTTTTTTTTTGACGATTTGCTTGGTGTTTGATTGTTAGATCTAGATTTCTCGTTACTGTTCGTCTGTAAGTTTTTTTCATTATTTTTTTTAATGATGTGTTGTAGTCTTGTGATATTAACATATGTAATAATAGAACTTGTGAAATTGTCGAATGGTTGGTTTCATGATTTATTGGTTTTTCTTTGATTTTTCTATGTATATAACATGTGTACAAAACATGGACAAAACGTGTAAATGATAAACGTATATTAAACATGTAATTTTATAATAAACATGTAATCATGTAATAAACGTGTAAACATGTACTTATGTCAATTGAGTCGTTATTATGACAAAACAACACGATTCAATTAAATGTGTATTTAAGGAGTTGTGTCATACATACACGTTGACAGACAATTCATGTTTGGGTTTAACATTAGGTACACGATAATTAAATGAGTTGTGTGTGGATTTAACATATACATATAACATACACATTTATACACGACACAATAAGTACACGACACGACTTGTTTGACAGGTCTATGGGAATGTATCCTTGTTAACAAGTATGGCTTTCGTGACTAATGTTTTTATGGCTATTTCTATGTTCAAAATACAATAAATATGTTGGTCGTTCTTTTTTATGATAGTCACTTTAAAACAAGTATGTGATACTTGCTGCAGTATTCTTATGTTGTTCTTTTTATTTGTGCCTCTACTGCCATTGTTGGCATTTTGGATGTTATGTGACAGTCCACAGGCCACTTGCTATGTTGTAAGTCTTCAATCTCCTCTTATTAGTCTAATGACTTTTACCCAAAAAAGAACAAGCATGATATCCAGTCATACTTTTCTTAAGGGATGTTTGCTTTTGCTTTGCACCCTTCCTCTGGAAGGAATCAGGTTTGGGACCCATACTAAATTTAAAGAAAGAAACAAAACTTTGGTCTAAACTGCCAACGCACATGCATTGGCTTTTTTGTTAAAGAAACACACTTTTTTTTTTCATTGATTTGAAAGCATCCAAGCAAAGCAAGGCAAATGGCACCAAAGAGGAGCAACCATCGAAACAGCAAGCAAGAGTTGCGTACACTAGTGCGCAACGACTTTCAGCTTCCCTTCATTTATTTAATTATTGAATCCCAATGTTACGAACAACGGGAGAGGAATAACTAGGTAGAAGACGTGTCTACCAATGTAGAACTAAGATAAGCTACTGAGCAAGAAATCTACAAAGCTATTTTTGACTTTCAACTTGAGTTTCTTCTGGATTCCGAAAAGATTTCTTGAAGAGTGGGACTTCCTCATCCACGTGGTAAAGGTAAGGAAGCACTACTAGAAAAACAGAACTTTGCGAAAACATGTCTTTACAAGGTCCTTGCAAAGTTCTCGTGACTTGCTCGTTAGAGGCATTTGCGAGGACACATGCCCTTGCGATGTCCTTCGTATGTCCTCGCAAAATGCTTGTTAAATGTTCGCTAAAGTTGTAATAATATAATCGTCGTCTCAGAAATAAGAAGGAAACATCTTCGCTATGTTCTTGTTAAGTTTGCAACAAACAACAAGATTGGTAAGGACATTACGAGGAAAAGTTTTCGCAATATTCTTGCGATTTCTGGATTAAAAAAAAAATCAGTATTATCAATGATTGAAATTACCAGAATATGCTTGTTAAAATCACATTCAAATGTATTCACAAATATACTAAATCACACGTACATTACATATTCACGCATTTTACAAAAAAAGATCAATTAATATTAAAACATATAGTTTTACTATCTATTTGTTTACAATACTATATATAATACAACACTGGAATGGTTTTACATTTTCAATCAAAATGATATAATACAAGTCATCTTCTTATTTTGAAAAAAAAAAGAAACGGGCACGTTATAAAAATATCTTCTCTCTTTTGAAAAGGGTGTACATGCAAATAATCCTCCTTCAAAGTATACCCCCAAAAAAAATGTTGGGGGTCTCCAAGCCTTAACCCTAAATGCTCCATGGTCACAGTCTCACGGGTCAACACTGTCCACCACTGCCTGTTGCCGGTGGCCACCACCACCTGCCACGGCCTAACAAAGGTCAGTACTTCCTTGGTTCCTCTTTTTCGTCTTCCAAAACCTGACTGCCGTCTTATCCTTCTTCCACGGTATTGGATGTATCTCTCCTTGATTACTAATTTGAATGTAGACAAGGAGCTGCTTGATTAATAGTAAAAATGAAGCACATTTTGAAGATTGTGGCATTGCTTGTTGTCATTTCTGCTTGCTGGATCGGTTTGCTTAAAGCAGCGGCTGTTCCACATAGCTATTCCTGGTTGGTGAGTTTCTTGTTCATACTTGTTCCTAATACTCGTAAAGTTACTAATATTAGGGTTGTTTTAGATTTGAACTTCTTTTCGTTTGATCGTTCACTTACTTATGTTCATCTCTAAATTCAGTTTCCGATATACTTGATTGTTTCATTGGGATGCTACGGCCTTCTGATGGTTGGATATGGTTTGATGATTTTTCCGACTTGCCCACAAGAAGCAGAGCTGCTGCAAAAGGTCCGTTCTTTTTCATAGTCCTTGCTTGTTACCTAATTATATTTTAGCTCTTGGTAGTCTTCCTTTCAGTGCCTTTTCTATCATGCACATCAAACTTGAATGTATTTTATGTTTTTGGAAATCAATTCCTCAATGTGCAAATTGGCATTTATTCTAGCTTCAAAATGAACTTGAGTGGTTCTCCTGCTTGAAACTTCTAGTCAGTGGTTTAAACCTGACATTGTCCGACCTGTTGAACTGCAAACCTGCAGGACCTTTGGGTGTCCGACCTGTCTAACCGCGAACCTGCAGGACCTTTGGGTCAACGTACCCATCCAGATCCATTTTAATGGTCTGACTAGTTGAACCAGGTGCTTGATTGCCCATTCTGTGAATAAGAATCTTCTTTCCGCCTCTTCTTCACATTATCCATGCATTTGAGAGGCCTCATGTACATAAATATGGTCCTAAGTTTTTTTCTCCTTATGTTTCTAATAAAATTTTTTCAATTACATTCCCACATGTCCAACATTAGAAACCAGTGAAGAAAACTGTTCAATTGCAGGGTTGGGTTTTAAAAGCTTTGCTTCTACTTTAGTGCTTACTTGAATATAGATATCTATTATGCAAAGCATAATCAAGAAACTAATGAGTAGAAATTATGTGATTAGTTCTTCATGAAAAACTGGGTATCTTATTTACTCCAACAATGAACAAATAAATATTAAAATTTCAAAGTTTGTATGTTTAGAAATAGAAATTTGGACATTTACTGTGTATTAAAATAACATTTCTTAAGCATGTAAGGATTTCAGGTACACGTTCGTATTTATCTTTCTTTTGTTTGTTAACTTGTTCATACTTATCTTACGGCTGCGAGTGTCAATGAATACAAGGTTGCCAAAGCTCCTACATTATGTACTGGTAATGCAAACCAGGAACTTTTAATTCCTGAGAATAATATAGTAAAACAAAACAGCAAATTCATTATATTGAAATGGTAATTATGATGATATCTTCTCAATGATCTCAATCTTTCATGGTTTATACCAGCAGTGCTTGATTGTCTACATTTGCCTTGTTACAAGTGATTTTGTGAATGACGGACATAGACCAACAATATTTCCTCAACTTGCTTGACTATCAAGTCAGAAAACCGAGCATTTTTCTTTTACCTTCATATAGAATGGCTCTTATCAGGTTGTGTAGTGTTAAGATGCATGCATGTCGTGACTTGACTCCTGATGCCCTTGTAGGCTCGAACTCCTTTAAGATCCCCCATCCATTTACTAAGGAGGGTTGTTTTCATGACACTTAGATTATGCCTCATCCATCTGCACTTTTCTTTTTGCACACATTTTACTGTATGAAAGAAGCAAGCCTATTTGCTAATCCCTCATCCTCCTATCAGACCTTATCAAGAGTGTCATTTCATCGATTAAGTAATTGTAGGATTGAAAATAGACCTGTCAATTTATGATACGACACGATAATACAACACAAACATGAACCTGTCAATTTATCATGTCTCATGTACTTATTGTGTCTCATATACTTATCGTGTCTATTTGGTAGACACGATTATTAAACGGGTCGTTTTCGTGTCTAAGGTAAAAAACTTGATAAGTATACGATAAGTACACGTTACCTAATCATGTATATAGATTATAACTTTCATTATTTTAAATAGTGAATGTTTATGATATGTTGTAGACTTATGACATTAACATATGGAACAATGGAACTTGTGAAATATTATTGAATGATTGATTTCATGATTTATTATTTGTCTTTGATTTTTCTGTGTACAAAACATGTAAATGTTAAACATGTAATCTTGTATTAAATGTGTAGCCGTGTAATAAACATGTATTCGTGTCAATCGGATCGTTATCGTGTCAAAACGACACGATTCACTTAAACGTGTACACGCTAGCAGACAATTTGTGTTTGAGTTTAGTATTAGGTACATGATAATTAAATGGGTCGTGTTTGGATTTAACGTATATGTATAGTATATACGTTTATACACGACACGATCCATTTGACAGGTCTAATCGAAAAGGCCTTAAGAAGAAGAAAAGTGTTAGCTTTGTTAGCACTGCATTGATTATCACTAGTTTCATTTGCTTAGATATTTGCCTTTCCACCTGTGAGTCTTTTATTCATCATATTGGTGATGCGAACCCAGTGTTGCTTTCTGAGCCTTGCTGTGCAACGGAGACCAAGACTGGAAATTCTTCACTCTTATATGATTGCATCCAACGATGCTTTCAGCACCCTTGATTTCTTCCTCTTGCAAGTTGATGCCCCCTCCATCTCACCATAGTGTATCACCTACATATTGTAAGAGGAATGCATGGCCTGTTTTCTACCTTATGGTAATCTCTTTGACCATCCTGTTTGGCTTTTGTGAGTCTTCATTCTGTGCAAAATATTAGTCATCATAATAGATTAAGGCATACCATCAAAAAATGCTACCCTTCCTATTGGCCTTTTTTCCGTGAAATATTTGCAAATTAAATTTTTTCTAATTAGTTGGAAAGTAAAAAAGAGGCTCATCAAGTAGATAAGCCAAGCAAGGAGTAGCAAAATCTAAGCCCACAATACACAAGCTAAACATGCAACAAACCCAGTAACCAATCAATAAGAAAGGCATCAGATACACCTTTAACAAGGCACCACTCAATGATGGAAGAAATAAATCTATCGTGAAGATCATGCAAAGCCAAACTCTTTCCTCAAAAGATCCGATGATTTTGTTCAATCCATCGAGATTACCACACCATGTGAGGAAAGGCAAACCAAACCTTCCTTTGCCTCCCTGTCCATTATCACCTCGATTATACAACTCCTAGAAAGTCTCCATAGGATCGTTGCTAAACTAGTTGAAGGTCACCTTCTTGAGGAGGGAGCACCACCATTGACGGATTGCCCTACACTACCATAAGAAGGGACAAAGATCCTTAATAGTCGATCCACATAAAGCACATGTACCAACAAAGTGGAAGCTACACCTTTATAAAGCTACCTTAGTCAAAATATCCCCATGGAAAATTAGCCATGCAAAACATTGAACTTTCAAGGGAACACCATTATTTCATGTCAACTTATGACGACTCACCGTTGTTCCTCCACTCATGATTGAGAAGAGTGATGTCATTGAGAAGTCCTCATCCTTAACTCACAATTCGAAAATCAATAGAAGTAGATAAAATATTTGAGTCCATATTTTCAAGCAATGCAAACATTGTAATAAGCTCCAAAGCTCTCCTATTTGTGAGATCTCTCCTAAATTGTGAAGTCCCACATAATTCTATTGTCATGTCTCACAAAATACTTACTTACATTAGCAATAAGCTGTATAGACAATAGAAACAAACTAGGAAACTGCAATTTCAAAGGCATGGAATTGAGCCACTAATCTTCCCAAAACCTATCTATTTCTTACAATCTGCCCTCAATTTAATGCCACACTTCATAATGCTTACTACCTCTAGAACACCTGCCTGACACATAAGGGATGCCCTCCTAAGATTACTCCCCACATTCCAAGGCTTGTCCCTTATATCATTTACCAACAATCACTCTCCACTATAACGGTAGAGATGCAACCCTACTTGAGGAGACTGCCCTAAAATGCTAGATCCACCTTCAGTAAGAGCAAGATTAAAGAAACGGAAGTTGTGAATGCCCAACCCATCATCTGCCTTAGGATGACAAACATTGTGCCAAGCAATAAGAGGAAAACCCACAAAAGATAACCTCCCACCCTTTCAAAGGTAATTCTATCGGATTCCCTCAAGTTGCTTAGTCATAGGAATCAAATTCTGAAAGGTGGACAAATAGTAAATTAATAAATTTGAAAGAACCATAGAAATCAAAGTGAAATGACTACCAAAGGAGAGAAATCTCCTTTTTCAACCTACATGACACTGCTTAAGCTTCTCAACAATTGGGTTCCAATTTAACTTCCTTACCTGTGCCCCAGATAGAGGAAGACCTAAAGATCAAATTAGAAAACTCTCAATCCAACACTCTAACATCTTAATTGCATGGGAGATCAAACTTGGATTAGCACCTACCTTGACCATTGTCAACTTCCAGAAGTTCATCTTTAAGTCTAGTGATCAACTTAAAACATCCAAGCACAAAAGCCACACCTCTAACTTTCTTAATTGAAGCTTCATAGAAAATCAAAGTGTTATCTACCAGAAGAAGGGGATAGAACAATCTCCTTGAAAAAGTCGAAAACCCTGATAGAATCGATTCCTTGTGATATAGGCAACTGAAAACCTCTGCCACCAAAGAGGAAAAAAATGGCAAAAGAAAGTCACCTTGTCGTAGACTTCTGCTATAACTAAAGAAGCCTTTGGGATAAACATTTGTGAGGATTGAAATTCTTACGAAACTCACACAATAATCCACCCCCTCCTTCCTTCTGACATTAAAGTTCATACAAGCCAAGATCTCATTGAGACAGTGCCAATTGACATAGTCATAGGTTTTTTCCAAGTCTAGCTTCAATACTAAGCCTGAGCCACCATCGTGCTCCGTAGACTCAATACACTCATGAGCCATTAAGTGACGATTGCAAATGAAGGTGGTTTGATGAGACCTAATGAGCCCATCTATGAGTGGTTTTAGCCTTTCTGCGAGACATTTGACCATATTTTTTTACAATCTATTAAGAAGGCTGATTCGTCTGAAATCGCTCACATCCAAACTCCATTTTTTCTTAGCAATGAAGGTGATAAAAGTAGTAATTGCTATGCTTACATCCCCCTATTAGCATGAAAATCGTTGATCATGTGCATCACATTGTCTTTTAGGATATCTGAGTATTTTTGAAAAAAAGAGAGGATTGGGGAATCCATCGTGCTTAGGAGCTTTATCACTGGTCATCATAAACACTGTAGGTTGACTTATGATGTAACATCTGCAATCTTATTGCGTTCTCAGTCTGAGACGTGTGTTTTAGGCGCATTTTGCTGGCACGTATGACCAATACGTAAGAGTGGTGTGTATCATCAGTGTTGGGATTTCTGATACACTGATGTGATGTGTTTGTAGCCCTGAGTGTTGTGAAGTGGTGTTAGGCCTCTAGGTTTATTAGTTTATTGGAGTGTTGTTGTCTTATATAAGTAGGGTGCCTTGTGCATTTATTTGTGGGTTTTGTTTGTTGTTTGGTGATTGCTATGGGGTGCAAGTTTGCATGTTTTGGCTAGAGCTGTAAGGTGGTTTGCATCGACATTGATTGCTTTGTAAGTACAAGGATGGTGGTAGCATTGTGGTTGGCTTTGTGGCTAATTAGTTCGTCATCTTGAGTGGAGGCATTGAGGAGTTGAAGAGGCAGAGATAGAGTGGTGGGAAGCCAAGTTGTCGGCAGTCGTAGCGTTGGATGGTTGTGATGACAATGGTTAAGAGGGCAGTGGCCTTTGGGGTGCATCGACTGGCGTTTTGATTTAATCGCGAGCTATATATGGGTGGGGTTCTCCTTGTGGCTGCAACATGCACCGAGAGAGGAAGAGAGTTGTCAAGAGAGAGAGAGAGAGAGAGAGAGAGAGGAAGTCGCAATCGAGAGAGAGAGAGAGAGAGAGAGAGAGAAAGGGGACAACCTTCTTGAAGTGGAGAATTGAGTGCTCGTTAGATGTGGGGGAAGCAAGGAACACTTGTTGGTGAATGTGTGCAGTGGGTATAAGTTGTCGGGGATTATGGGTTTTGTTGGGTTCATTGTTGTTTTTTGTAGATTTATTTTGTTGAAACAATACTCGTGTTTTGAGGTTGAAGATATGGACATTTTGTAGTTTTTGATTCAAGTTTTCATATATTCGGAGAAGAGTCTTCATATTGAATGTCTTATGTTTTGTTTTTCTTGACATTTTATTTTAATTGCATCTAGGTTCTTGAAAGGTTATGGGTTGAATTATTTTAAAGTTTATGACATTTTCTTGAATAACTTGGAATTAGAGGCAAGTTCTGTATGTAATACAGAACTATAGCAATATTCTGTGAATAGAAATTTAAGAAAAAATTACATAAGAACCCTTACACTCAATGTTATTATGCAACATGAGATTTCTAAGGTCATGTCCCTAGATTTGTAAAGAATTAGTTTATTCAAGGAAGAAGAAATATTACAAGTGTCTTCCATGATAAAGTATACATATAAAACAAGAGAGAGAACAAGGCCTTGGCATATGATGACCTTAAAGGGGTAATGGTTCTTCGGAATAATAATTCTAAAGAAGGTGCACTGGTTTGATGAAGTTTAATGTTAAATCCTTTTGAGCATCTCATGGCAACGAGAAGACTACTATGAAGGACACTAATTTGATGAGGTTAGCGTTATCAGATCTAATGTCTATTAACTAACATAGGTTGATATATAAGATTCTTATTAATAAATCAAGTGTATAATTGAACACGTAATAACGGAAGTGAGGATGGATTTCCGTGAGGATGGATTGTATACCAACTGAAAAATTATGTTATGCCAGTGGTAAGTAGTCCACTACGAAGGACACTAACTAGACGAGGGTACTGGTATCATATTTGATGTTTACTGATTCACACATTTGATGTTACTGGTATATAAGGTCTTCACTAAGGAATCAAGTATGTAATTGAATATGTAATAATAAGAATGAGAATGGATTGTATACCAACTGAAAGATTACGTTATGCTAGCGATGGGTAATCTAAGAGATTCACTAAAAGACTGAAAAGAAATAAAGGAAAACGGAAAATTTATTATAAGCTTGTCTAGAAATATGGTATGTAGGGATTTCACATGTATATTGGATTTTTTATAAACTCAAACAGTGGTATTCTTTAATTGCTGATTCTCGTGAATTTTAGCTTAAACTTGCATGGTGAATAGTTTGGCTCAATCGATACACATGGGACCTAGAAAAATACAATTTTAGGTTTCTTTTAAATTTTAAGTCATGTAATAGAACTGTAATAGATTGATTTAAGAGATGTAATAAATATGAAAATTTTAATTGTTCTCTTTTATTTATTTGTAATGTTTACACATTTAGTGAGACTATTGTTGCTTCCGTTAGCCCGTGAGTGTCTGGGAGTTACATATGACCCCATCAATCAAGATTGGGTCCAAAAAGTTCATTCAGTTCCTACTATTGGCTAAATAGTGGAAGAACATTGTAATGTTTATCCGTTGTATGTTTAACCATTGACATAATGGATAGGATGAGGAATAGGTTTGTTTTGTATCTATTCTATTGGTTACCCATTTGGTATAATGATACACGTGTGTATATATTAATCATACGAAGAATCAAGATTTTGATAATAAATTAAATCATTTTTATTTTGATCATATGCATGTAATTGATATTTATCGAAACTTATGACTTTTATTGTCTTAATAAGTTAATTTGGTTAATAATTTTTTAATTAATGTTGTTTTGGATGTATAATTAATATTGATGCATCTGAACATCTATAGTTCATCTTGCATAAGATGATTTTTTAAATCGATGATATCTTACATAGATTGATGATATTAATGAATGATATCTTAGATAGAAATTAACAGTTATCTTTTAATCAATAAATCTACATTTACATAATTGATGATATCTTATTTGGATATTGCATATTTTAATATGTATCTTATCGTATTTATCCATTGTGTACTCAGTTATCCCTTCTATAAATAGGTAATGAAATGGGTAATTAGTAGATCAAAATTTGTTTGGATAATTACCGATGTCTATACCCAGTCTTTTGGACAGGTAAGGGTAAGGGACAAGGCATTACCCACCCGTACTCACTTTGTTGACGGTCCTAGTCAAACAGTCTTTGTAAAGATGTCTCTACTTGGCACGTGGTTATCTTTGTTGTCTCTACTCTTTTTGTGGATAATGCAGCTTGTTAAAATTAACAGTAGGGATGCAGGATGGAAATTTTTTTCATATCATGCTTAACTTCACGATCATCTTTCCGTAGATGATTTTGTGGCTCCATTAAACTACATGTGATCATGCCTTCTCCTTCCGCCTTCTTATCTAATATTGAAAGCAGAAGTCCGTATGTTGGGGGTTGTGTGTTGCAGATAATATGCTTTGCTCAGATTCTACAACCAGTTAGTGGTGCCACACTACCACCCTCAAACACTTAAAAATATTATGCATTAACAGTCATTGGCTGGTTTTTATCGTGCATCAATGTGTGTTCGTAATGGCCGACTTATATTATTTTTAGGTTTCCAATGTTGTCTTCTTTTTGGTCGTGAATACAGAATACCCATAAAAGTAATATAAACGGGAGTATACAAACCTGTGGTAAAATATTTGATATTTTTTCCCACTTATCCAGTGAGTATACTTATGGTACGTAAAATTACGTGCTTGCGCGATTACTTTTATTTGTAATCATCATTTAATTTATTTCTGGCTTCTTCCCTAGACTGAACAGTTTCTTCTTGCAGGATATTGTGGAAGCTAAACAGTACTTGAAGCAAAGAGGTGTTGACGTCGGCTCGAGCTAAAATTAACTTCCACTTCAGGAGAATATTGTTAGCTTCCTGCTTGAGGTTTTGTTATTTTTACGAGTACTCCGAGGATCATGAAAGCCTATTCTGGATTAAGAAAATATCAATACGAAGCCAATGTTTGCAAATGAAAACGTGCAAGCTCAAAGGATCTGAAGGAAATAGTTTGAGAGTTATCTTTATGCGCTTACCTGACGTTCGAACTGATAAAAGCTGGACAGCTTGGATTGTGGGGACGTGAAACGTTAGCTTACAGATTGATAAGATTGTTGTAATCTCCAAGGTGTGTCGTCATTTAATTGATTTTCATATCTTACTGTTATACGTAGTAAGGGCCTATTGTATTTTCTTGAAGTAAGGAGAGACAAGGAGAGGGAATGTTCCTTCTCTTGGGATTTTCTGTTATTTTGTTGATTTTAAAATATTAATTGAGAATTTCCAATGTTGGTAATACCCCTTTAACTCCTTTTTAATTTGAAAACTGAAATTTGGAATTTTCCCTCTTCTTGTGTTTCTCTTCATTTCATATTTCCATTTTTCATTCTCATTAACTTGCACGTCTCATTTCATTCTCTTTTCCCATATTTCACGTCTTTGATTCTTTCATTCTCATGAGAGAGAGAGAGAGAGAGAGGCGACAATAATAATATGGCAAAGTAGAAGAAAAAGGAGGAATATGTGAGCAAAGGTATATTTTTTTATTACCTTCTTGTTTTTCTTCCCCCTTATGACGATATCTCCTCTAATTTCTTATTCTTCATGGTTTATTTTTTGTTGTTCTTCCTCCGTGTATGCATGTTATCTCCGCACTAGTGGAAAAGTTGGAAATTATGAAAGTTTCGCACGCATGGTGAACCATTGTCGTCCTGTTAACCTCCTCGTTGGTGTTGCAATATGAACATGACAAATGCTAAAGCAAAAACAAATCAAAACGCACAAAGACAAATACGATGTGGTCTAATGGTTCTCATCATCAATGAGCCCAAAACATAAATAACAAAGAAATAAAGCAAGATTAATATATATTTAACTATATCAATTATTTAGATTGTACATTTACGTCAAATGAATCACTGAACTTCTAGAAGAGGATATGAAAGAGCAAAATGTTAGATAGGAGCATGATTCCAAAAATCGATATGTGTTAGCGAAATTTTGTCGATAAGTATTGGTCTTGCAAAATAGGGAAACAAAATATATAAGTAAATTGAAAATTATTAGGTTTCTGTGAAAATATTGGAGGCATGTCAGGTGAGTCCATCAACACTCAGTATTTTCAAGGTTGTGAAAATGCATGTCATTTGACATACCTATTTTTTCTATGTTGACATGGATGAAAATTTTGCGCTTCTTCTCGGTTTGCTGTCTCCTTCTCAGTTCTTACCCTTCTATTCTTCCTGTCTACTCTTTGCTTGCTATATGAGTTCTCTACACGGGTGAATATTTGTCTCTATTGTTGATGCTCTTTCTTCCCTTTTCTTCAAGGTCGGTTGCTACTCCATCTCCCCTCCTACTTTTCCTTAAGGTAAATAAATAATACACCTAGATCTCTTGGTTTTGTAGCAAATTCCATGCTTTTATTTTTCAAATTTTGCTTTTGTTTTCATGTCGTTTTACATATTGCACTTAGATTTTAGGTATTAGCACTAGCATATTTTGTTTTGACGTAGATCTGAGATATATTACATAGATGTATCATAAACATACATAGTTCTTAGGTTTTTTGTATATAATATTATATTTTTCCTTGTTTTCTTTGTATTTTAATGGTAATAACTTGATATTACATAGATCTAACCTAATAAAGGTAAAATCTAACCTAAAAATATGTATAAAATCATTAAAAATTAGTAAATAAAAAATCAATAAAAAATTTATAACTTCAAAAAAAATAAAAAATTCAAAAAAATCGAAAACTTTGAAAAGAATTCAGATATTTTGTAAATAAGTTAAAAAAATGAGGAAAGTAATAAGAAGTTGAAAAAATGGAAATATTTTTGAAATTTTGCTGAAAATCATAAATAATATTAACTGTATAGATTATTAAATAAAATATCTCAAAAAATTGTAAAAATCATAGAAATTTAAAAAAATAAGGAAACATATTTAAATGCATGAGTATTTTTTTCATATAATTCAACTCATTTAACTTTTTGTTTTCAGTCTTCACAATATCTAGTTCTGATGGATCACAAAGTAATAGAAGTGGAAATGAAGAGAGAGTTGCTAGATCTAATAATCCATGATGGTTGCATGAATATGTTGTTAACAACGATAGACAAAAAATAGAATACAAGTATTGTAGAAAGAGAATGATAAGTGGAAGTATTACAAAATTGAAGTAATATTTTGTTGTCTGATACAACAATGTCAGTAGGTGCAAGTTTTGCCAAACTATCATTTGTAAACAAATCAAAGAGTTACTAAAGGACACAAAATCCAAGAAAAGTGATAAGGTAAAAAGAGACGAAAGATTTAAGAAGATTCTATTTAATGAAGGAGAGAGTGAGCCCATCCTTGTAGTAGATGTAGACGATGATACGGTATATTCTCCAGATTATCAAACTCAAGAAAAGAGAGACAGGAATAGGAGAGTTATAATGGAGTCAAGAAATGAAGAACAACATAGAGAACAAATTTAGAGATTCCATGGTTCTGGAAGTGTCCATCATAATAGGGGAAGTGGAAGTGGCAGTGCACTGAAAGTAAAGGTAGAGGCATTGTAAGAATATTTAGAACATATAGTTAAAGGCACGACAATTCAGATTCAACAACATGTAAAAATGAAAAGTCGAAGCAAAAACCTATTGAGGGCATGTTTGGTAATGCTAGAGAGAAGTTGGTCAAGTTATAGTCAAATATATGTTTTTCACTGTTATTCTGGTGAATACTATAAAGGAACTGTATCTATAACATATGTTTGATATAACAATTAGAAAAGGTACGAAAGTAAAAACACCAACTAATTATGAGATAATGAATAAGTACCTCAAATCAGAGAATGGAAGAGCTAGAAAGCTACATCAACAGTTTGAAATAACAATGGCCAACCTATGGGATTATTATTATGTGTGATGGTTGAATAAATATTACCAGAAAATAGATCATCAACCTCATAGTCTACTGTGATGGCCGCACAGTTTTTTTAAAGTCCATTGATACTTCTGATGTTATCAAAGATCATAGATACTTTTATAAGCAAATTATAGAAGTCATTAAGCATGTGAAACAGTCAAATGTGGTTCAGATTGGCATTAACAATGATAACAATTTCAAAAAGGCTAGTGAAAATATCATGTCAAAGTATCCTATCTATTAGACACCATGTGTTACTCACTGTATTGATTTGATACTTAAGGACTTTGGGAAAATAAAGTTGGTGGAGAAAACCGTTAGAGAAGCAAAGGTTATAACAAACTTCATTTACAACCACTCCAACTTATTAACCTTTATGAGGTCACTCAAGTATTGTGGTGGTAACTTGATTTGGCCTGGAGTTACTTGATTTATAACAAATTATATTACTCTTTAATCAGTGATTGATAAAAGACGCGGCCTAAAAAATATGTTTAATTCAGAAGTATAGTATAAAAATTACGAGAGTGACACTCCAATTGGTAGAAGAATAAACTCTATAATTAATAGCCAATCCTTTTAGGAGGACGCTCAAATGGTATTGAACATAATAAAGCTGGTTTTGAAGGTCCTTTGCTTGGTAGATGATGATAAGAAATCTACAATGGATATCTTGTATGCGACAATGAAGTTGATAAAAGATGTTGTGAATTATGCAGTATATAGATCTTCAAAGGGATACTTGAAGATTATTGAAGAAAGATGGTTCAAAATGTTTCTTCACCTTTTGTATGAAGTTGGTAAGTAATTTGATATATTAATACATATTTGTTATAATTATGTTTACATTATAATCGGTTGTTTAATGACTTTTCTTTGTTAATATAGCATACTATCTGAGCTCACAGTTCTAGTACCATCATGAACTCAGGAATCATATTGATTTACTAGTTTTTATGAGAATGGTTATAAAGAAATTAGAGTCAAATGTGGTCATTCAAGTACAAGTCTTAAATAAAATCAAATATTTTAGGAACCAAATGCTAGGATTTGAAAATCCTCAAGCGATTTGTGCTTGTGATACAATGACTCCAAGTAAAGATTTGAATATTATTTATTTTATTTTATAACATTACATTATAATATGGGTAATAAACTAATAATATAATGATTAACTCATAATACATATATATTTTATTCCCTATATTTATTGATCAATGTATATAAATAATGCTACTCGTGGTGTTTTGTACAGAAACCTGGGAACTTAGAAAGAATTTAGAAAAAGAAGGGGAAAAGATTAAATGTGTCAAAAAAGAAAAGATTTTTGCATGAAACATGATGGAGCTATGTTGAGAAGTCAAATTCACGTTTTCCACGGGTGTCAATACTAGGAGAAATATCAGATACTAAATTAACTAAGTCACATCAAATCCCAGCTGACATGGATGCCTCTTAGGCGCCAAGACAAGTTATTTTTACTCAATTTTTGGTGGTTACGATTCTCAGTTTTAAATATCTTGTATTTAAAATTGAAATTCAAATTTTGTACTCGGATTTGTCTTTGGCGTAAGGAAATCTTTGTAAGTCTATAAAAGGATTCCTTGTGTAAATCTATGAAATCACCTTCCACCTTCTAGACTTAGATTTTTCCTCTCTTGTATTTTGGAAGTTTTTCAAGTGTTCTTCTAGTGTAATCTTAGTATTTATCGATAAAAGCTTATTTTTTCTTAATTATATTTTTTTTAATTTCATGTCATTTATTTGAGCCTTTATATTCTATTATCTTCATGACTAGCTAAATTTCTATATCTAGGATTGAGATGAAATTCATGTAAATTGGAATTTTATGATTAAGTTTTTTTCTTTCTCTTGTGTTCTGTTGCTATGATTATGTAGACCGAATGTATATTGTATAGATTATTCATCATTTAATAAACTTTGATAGGTTAATATTGAATTAATATTTTTAGCCTATGCTTAGGGAAGAATGAACTGGAGATTATGTATATAATCTGGGATTTATTATAAATCATTTGATTTATTTGGTTCTATGTATTTTTTTCCTTGATATTCTATGATGCATTGCATATAGTATATGCTTGTTAGGATAAAAATCATTTAATCAAATATTGAGATCCAAAATAAGAGAGTGTATTTAATCATACATTTTCAAATTTTTAGCTTTCAAATATTAATTCTCCCAAACCCTTTCAATAATTGATAGATAATCTTTGTTTTGAAACTCTTTTCTCTGTGGAATCGATTTGTACTTGTCGATGTGCTACTATGTACATCGTGCATTTGTGATTAATTAAAATGTACACATAATCTATTATCATATTTTAGGTGAATGGTGGATGTTCAACGAAACAGATGCTCTAAATTTGAAGAAAATTACAATAAAGGTTTTATTTCAAACTGCCTCAGCTTTAGGATGTAAAGGAAATTAGAACACATTTAATCTTGTCCATATAAAAAGAAGAAATAGATTCAGAACTCAAATATTAAATGATATTGTGTTTGTACACTATAACACGAGGCTGAGAATGAAATATATCAGAGAGGGAGAAGATAAGGACCACTTGGACCCAATTGATTTGGCATATATATATATATATATATAATGAGGATAAAGATGAGGATCCTATACTTGAGTAGTTGTAAGAAAATAAAGAATCAGTACTAGATGAAAAACCAAGCTCAAGAATTGATGTTAAAATGGACATTGATGTTGAAGAATACACGAGTTAATCACAATATTCTCATAGTGGAACTTCAGGCCTAGGTGATGAGAGTGATATAGATAATTTCGCACAGCCACCAGCCGATGATGAAGGCAGTGACAGTGAATATGTAGCTCAACCTAAAAACCTATGTGGAGAAAGTCAAAGATCACTTAGCCTATTTATAGGAGAAGATGAATTTACACATGTCACACAAGATAAGCATCATGGAGTCTATTAACCACTACTAGAAAAAAAGAAAATCGCGAAGACAGATGTCTATGCTAATAACCTTTGTGAGGACATTGCGAAAACAAAAAGTCATTGCAATAAGCTTACTTGTTAAAACACATTTGCAACAAAAAGTCCTCGCTAAGTTTTCAAAATCTCATCGTAATGTACATGTTATGCCTTTACAAGATTTTTTAAAAAAATTAAAAAAATCAAATATTGCGAGGATTGTTCTCGTGAAGTCCCTGCGAGCTCTAAGTTTTTTTTAAAAATACTTTTATATTCAATCCTATCATTCTCAAATAGACTTAATCAAAATATTTATAATTAGAGATAGATTATCAAATGATCTAAAAGAAACAATAATACCAAGTAAATATTAATAATAGCCAAAGGATCTGATAATTTTATTTTACTATTTATTCTCCATTTTACTTATTCATCTACTTTCATATTCCTCAATCAATAATCTCTACTTTTGCACTTTCTATGAAAAAACTATAGTTGTGATTATGATATACTTTCTTTTTTAATTATTGACACATTAGAT
Organism: Posidonia australis; assembly: GCA_024699735.1. Taxonomy (NCBI): domain Eukaryota; kingdom Viridiplantae; phylum Streptophyta; class Magnoliopsida; order Alismatales; family Posidoniaceae; genus Posidonia; species Posidonia australis. The sequence continues at coordinate 21,121 of JAMKQA010001380.1, forward strand.
TGGCTGTAGAGACACAAGAGTCATTCCAATAAACAATAAAACTCATGAAGATTATGTAGATAAAATTCTTGATATTAGACAAATTCTGCTCTTTTTTTTTTTACTTAAATTAGATGATAGGTATGAACCTTGCATGTGCTAGCAATGTGGGGAAAAATTGCATTCTCTCCATATACAATTGCAAAAAGATGGAACTCACATGGGTTCCAAACATAATAAGATTATATTAATGATTTTAGGGCAACTAAAAACCAACCAATTTAAATCAAACCTTAATCCCTATCAAAAGTAATCATGCATTCTTTACTACAATTTTGGAAGGCAATTACATGGAAAAGAAGGTGTCACCTTCCTAACCGGATGATTAGAATAGGACATTGTAAGAAAGAATTGTATTGGAATTATAAGGTAGGAGTCTTATCAACTACTTTCGTATTAAGGGCATGAAATTTCGTTGATGTAATGACCCAAAATTTTTGTAGCAATTTAGGCCAAATATTTAATTTAGAATTAGAGTGTGTTAGACACTGAATGGCATGCATTTAATGTTAAACGTAGACCCAACAACGTTTTACACCTGAATCATAGCCATCTGGATTTGTTGGATATCATACACTGGTAGGCTTGCATCTTATGTTAGACGTAAGGCACCATGCGTTCAACACCTAGAATACTAATTTCTAGAATTTTTAGGTGTTAAATGCAACATGTGGTGTGTCTTACGTGAGATGCATGGATGGCCGCATATAATGCCCTGAATTGTTTCTAGAAGCTTCAGTTGCCTATTTATATATATGGGGGTACCTTATTTTAGGAATACTCTTCTCATCTCCTTCTCTTCTTCCTTAGGGGTGCAAAAGAGTGATTCCAGAGAGAGAGAGAATGAGGTGAGCTATGTTGAGTTCTTCCTCCATTTTCCTCCTTTCATTCCCTTTTTTCATGCATGCATTGATTTCTTTGAGTTTGTGGCATTGCATGCATGGCTAAGGATTCATGGGAGACTAGAGGGAGCTTTGGGGGAGAAGTATGCAAGGTTTGGATCTTAAAACTCTACAAGGTGAAAGGCTTCTCTCTTGGGTGCAAGGTACACACCCAATTAGAAGTATTTTAGATTATTTTATAGTTAAGATTTTGATGCATGTTAATGTTTTAGATGCACTTCTATCCTTATATGATGGTTGCACGAATTATGAGGTAGGCATGCGTGATCAGGGGTGCGATTTAGTGTGGTATGTGCTATCAGGACATTGGATGCTGAGGCTGGTGTGTCATGTGTATGACACATACCAACACGCATCTTACACCCTTGATATTGTTCATGCATGTTTTTTATAGAAATAAATGTTAGGGTTAGATAGGTATTCGCATGTAGTAGATTTTTATGCTTATTCCCTCCCATTGTGATTCTTGGTACAAGATATGAGCATGCATGGTAGTTTGAGGAAGATTCAATGAAAAACCTATGTTGCAGATGTAAGACGCAACCTAAGCCGCATCTATTGTAAGATGCATGATTTACAACGTCTTATGTCCCAGACAGTTATTTCAAGTGCATGCATAATTAGAAATGGTTTAAATGAAATAGGGAAGTAGTAATAAGTTGTATGTAGTGTTACTGATGATAGTTAGTCGCATTTTGATTCCCTTATGAAATAATTAGGGTATGAATTAGTTTTAAGATAAATTTGGCTGGGGTTCAATATCTAAGGAGTTAAACAGAGACTGTGCTACGTCTAACGTAAGACGCAGTACAATATATGTCTAACATCTGAACATTGAATTTCAATAGTTTCCCTTGTTTAATCAATTGGTAAATGACATAGAAATTCTAGGTTGATTCCCCTTTAACCTCCCTGATGTAGATAGTGATCTATATATGAGTTAGGGGGTATTTTCCATAGTTTAGTATTGTTTTGTGTGGTGTACATTGAAGTATTTATTCAGCGACATAGTTTGAACAGTTCGACGTAAAGGGTCCTAGCGTCCAACGTTGGACGTAGTTTACCTTGTGTCCAACACACTAATTCCAAAACTTATGGTTCAAGGCTTGGTTTGTGGTGGTGTTTAGCATTGTGGTCAATTGGAACTTCAAGGCTATTGCTTTAGCATTAATGTGATTTCTTCTGGGTGAGTTCTATGCCCAGATGGTTTGTTTTCTCTTCTTCTTTGGTTTTACACATGGTTTTTGACCACAGTTAATCGCACAGTTTTTGCCTAACAGAGGAATTGTCTAGATCATGTTTTGAGTTGATTTTGGTATGTAATTTCAAAGTGTTTTCAAAATAATTTAAGGAAAATATTGAATGTTTTGGAAAATGATTGTGCAAAGGATTTGCAAAAAAAGGGTTACAAAGTCTTATAGTTTTTTATGATAGCTTTCCGTGTGATATTTATGGTACTTCCAAGATGATTTTTGAAATGGTTTTCGAAAATAATTTTCAAAGGAATTTGAGAAAGAAATGCATAGTTTGCAAAGATTTGGAAAATATTATTTGAGGATTTTGGGGAACTAAGAAACTGAAGCTTCTGACTGATAGATTAGGGACGACTGATACCCTTAGATTGTCGAGAGTTAGTTGCCTAGGTTGAGGTTCGTAGTTTTCGTAGTTTTTAGTGGGAGCCACCTGAGTCGTAGGATCGTACTGATGGACCAGAGTCGCCTGAAGATTCAGTTGCGAGCCCAAGGTCGTGGTTATCAAGTGATAGGAACTATAGGACTGTAGGATCGTACTAGCAGACTAGAAATGTTTGATACCTCTGAAGGATCAAGTACAAGTCCGAGGTCGTGGTTATTGAGCTGTCTAGCAAAATTAAGGGTTAGAGTCCCCGAGACTTTCTGTTGGATAAGTCTGGAGTTAGAGTTCCTTAAGCTAGGAATGTCGGCAAGGTCTAAGGTTCAAGTCCCTTGATAACCCAAACACAGCGCTGGTAGGGTCTAGAGTTTGAGTTCCTAGATAACCAAGGTGCAGAGAATGTCGATAGATGTACCTCATGTTATATATATAGTAGACTTTAAGAGATGATTCCCGAGGGAGATGGACTCCTACATGGGATAGTTCTTTGTGACAGTGTAGTGTGTGTAACCATGCCGACGACAGCCTCGAAGATGGTTTCGAAGCGTAAGGCCAAAATACATGAGGGATTGGCAAAGTCATGGCAAAAACAATAGAAATAAATATGCAAATGCAGGAGTCGCCATCTAGTCTATTTAAATGGAAGACGAGGAGAACCATATAAAAACCTGCGAATCATGCAATGGAAAAGTAGGTCGTAAACCAGAAAAATGGGTAAGGATCCCTGTTACGCACGAGGAAGGTATTAGGCACCCTCGTGCGCTCGATAAATCGGTCTTCTATTGGTTTCTCTTTTGCTTATGAAATGTCGGCTTTTCAGCCTTTGCTATACGCCCGAGGGCGATATGCCATGCCATATTTATGTGTGCGGTGTCTAAAATACGGGTGCATGATGTGCAGGGTGTGTCCTAATGCTCAGAAATATCGCTCTTATATCGGGTCAAGGGTCGATGCAAAGATATTGCAT
>JAMKQA010001381.1:0-22145 GCA_024699735.1 Posidonia australis
CCTGCAACGAAAAGAATGAAATGGAAAATGGTATTTGAAAAATTGGAAAGAGTTTTGAAATGGAACACTAATAATGTGTTATGAACAAGACTGTGGTTACCGAGCTCGTAGTGGTGTAGGTTGAGCCTAGGCTTTTGAGCCTAGTTGTTCTGGTCACTGTTGGTGTAGGCTGAGCTTGGGTAGTTGTACCTAGTTGTTCGGGTCACCGAGCTCGTAGTGGTGTAGGCTGAGCTTGGGCTTTTGAGACTAGTTGTTCGGGTCACTGACGGTGTAGGCTGAGCCTGGGTTATTGGACCTAGTTGTTTGGGTCACCGACTAAGGCGTCAAATAGAGACGTATCCCTATGCACTTATGGAAATGAAATTGAGGCTGGTTGGCTGGGGCAGTGACATCCCGCATGGGGAATCTCATCGCGGCAGTGCAGGAAGGTAGGGGAAAGATGTCCTTGCCTACTGCTTGTGTGCCTGGTTACCCCTGATCATGGTAACAACAATAAAGAAAAGTGGAAATGAATAAAGAAAGAGAAATGTGTTTTGGTCAGGATTGGACTTGTGAAATGGTCTTAAAATCCTGAAAAGAAATGATAATGTTTTAACCAATTGCCAGCCAATTTTTATGATTTGATTTTGAGCCCAATGGGGCATTGTGTTTTAGGCTGGATCTGGTCATAAAGGTGGATTTGAAATGTGTAATTTGAGAAGAAATCCCCAATATTGAAAATGGAAATGTTTTGGAAAAAGAATTCCAAAAGTTTTTGAAAGGAATGTAAAGGAATGTTCTGAAAGAAAATGTGATCTTAGAACAAATTTCCAAGATGTTTGAGAAAAGAAAAGAGATATGGCTTTTGAAAAAGAATATGGATTGGGATTGAATTCCCAAGTGATTGTTTAATAAGAAAGGATGATTTTCAAAAATAGAAAACCAAGTTTTGAAAAAGTGAGATTTATGGTTTTGCCGAGTTTTTGTGGTTTGTATGTTTTGGGGCGCGTACTGGGTGACTTAGATGTCACTCACGCGTGCTATTTGGTTTTCAGGTGCAAACCGCATGCAGCCGGGTTCCGGTGCAGGAGTTGGAGCTTCTAGCCGTACATTGTGATCATGAAGGTGAGCCTTAGTTACAGTTATATTTGTTTCTGTAATTAGTGTAATTATGCTTGGGATACTGTGATTTGGTAGCGTGCTCGGGATCGGTGCGTTACAGCTTAATAGCAGTCAGTCTTTTCCTTTGGGCCTTGGAATGCTCCATCTAACCCTGAGTTACCATTGCTTTTTCTCTACTATTATGGCTATGTCAAATATTCTCTCCTTTGACAAGCACCTCCAATGGCAGGCTAACTATTCTTGTCCTAGTTACATTTGTCGAGAGGATGTCGTCCCCAAGGTCAATGGATCTGAGCCAACTATCCTCTATGCATCTTTGTCAATCTAGAGAGCAGTCAACATGCCCCTGGTTAGATGGTGGAAACCTCATCAAAAAAGCTAGTTATCATGTCCCTAGCTGAAGTACTGGCCAAGTTTGTTTGTCCATAAGGCAACTAACATGCCCTCAGCTGAAGTATTGGCTCAATGTGTCTGTCCATAAGGCAGTTAACATGCCCCTTTTTAGACAATAGAGGTTCTAACCAAAATGTAGTTGGCGTGCCCCTAGTCAAAGTATTTTCATAATCCCCTTAGCCATAAAGCAGTTGGCATGCCCCTGGCTAGACGGATTAGGCTAAGGCTTGTGAGGCAAAGGAATAGTACGAAGGAAGAATGATGCATGTTTAACAAATAATTTATGAGATTTTGATGATGCCATTAGTATTAGGAACGCTTTTAGCACCTGCAAATAATGAGGGGATAGTTCCACGTCATAGGAGATTCTATCTGGGCTCCTAGGTTATAGGTGGCTATCTAAAACAAGTGGTGTTGTGATTTAGACTCCACGCCAAACCTCATAGGACCCTACCCTTACCTTTTTACTATTTCCACTTTCTTTTGTTCCTTTATAGGTGTTCAGGTTCACTCTATCCCTTGCATGGAGATAATAGGCACTTAGTCTAATACTAGGGAGCTACTGCTACAAGAAGGGGTGGCTAGGCCCTCAAAATTGTGGGTTTCCCAAGCGTTTACTTTGACTCCTCTTCAAGGTGAGTTGTAGGGATAGCACTACTCTACCTGCCTCTCTTTCTAGGGCTGACTTCTATCTATGCCTTCTATCTTCTGGATTCTTTTATGTCCTTACGTTGGTATATATTTTTCTTTTGGCTCACATTCTCATTCTCACCCTAGCATTTTTTTTCTCCCTTTGGAGGTGTAGGTTCCTTAGGTGGTTTGGGTATTTTGTCCAACTCACAATGGATAGTGGCTCCCTTACTCACTAGGTTACCTAGATTATGTCAACTGAGGAGGTACCAAAGCTCTCCGAAGCAGGCAAGCATATTCTGATTTTCGTAAATAGGCAATGATTAATGTTGATGATGCCAATAATATTATTTTATTTATGCTGTGTATGTTTGATAAAAAAGTAGTGGGATGCATGCAAGAGTGTAAAGTGGTATGAATGCGGAAGCAATGCAAGTATATAGATGTGGATTTGATGAGTGCAGGAGAAGAAAGTTTCGCAGGGCAAGGATACAACCTCTAGTCATTGGTAGTACTTCTTCAAGTAGCATGTGTTGACTGGTTCGGACTGCTCGGCATGAACCATGTCCTTTAGGATTGCGGCACCTCTAGAGAAGGTCTACTTGATGATAAACAGGCTACACCAATTGGGCCTAAACTTGCCACGGTCATTTGGCAGATGGATGGCTCGCAAGACTAAGTCACCCGACATGAAGCTTTTGCATTGGACTTTCTTCTCGTAAGCTCTAGCCATTCACCTTTGGTAACATTGGGTGTGGTGCATGGCCTATGGTCTATGCTCATCTATTAGGTTCAACTGCACATAGCAGTCTTCGACCCATTCTGCCTCTTGCAATTCTGCTTCTCTCATGATCTTGAGTCAAGGTATTTCACTATTTCCACCTCGATCGGTAGAACTACTTCCATGTCGTAGACTAGTGAGTACGGAGTTGCCTTGGTCGAGGTATGGACTGATGTTTTGTAAGCCTATAGTGCATACAAGACCTTATCAAGCCAGTCCTTATGAGTCTCTATCATCTTCTTCAAGATTTTAGTGAGATTCTTGTTAGTAAACTCTACTGCTCCGTTCATCTATGGGCGGTATGGAGAGGATCTGTGATGCTTGATTTGAAAATTCTGTTGAAAGTCCTCAACCCTTTTTGCCATGAAATTAGTTCTATTATCGGAGACAATCGCATGTGGGATCTCATACTGGGTGATGATATTATTCTTGATGAACTTCTCTGTCATCGTGATGGTAACTATTTTGTTGGAAGTGGCTTCTACCCAATTGGTGAAGTAATCAATAGCCACCAAGATATAGCGGTGTTTATTGAAAGCTACTGGATGGATAACGCCGATGACATCTATTCCCTAGGTGAAGAAAATGGCCATGGCGAAGTCATATTGTCTAGGTGCTGTGGGGGAGCATGAATGTGTTTTTCATGGATCTAACAGTTGTGGCATCTTCACATGAATTGGTAGCAATCTGTTTACATGGTTGACCAGAAATAGGCCTATAGCAATATCTTCTTGGCCAGTAGCACCCGTTCATGTTTGGCCTGCATGCTCCAGCATGTACCTACAACATCAAGGTATTGGCCTCTTTCTTGTCTAGCACCATAGGAGCATCTGATTGTAGGACCTTATGTATAGGTGTCCCACTCCAAGTACATATTTTGATGCCAAATGCGCCATGGTATTCCTGTTTGTGGCTGACGCATCTGGTGGATGGTTTTTAGTCTTTAAGAAGACTTTAATGTCATGATACGATGGGAGCTCCTTTGACAGATCTACTTCTTCTATGCTCATGTAGTGTGTAGGCTGATCTACATAGGTGATTGACATTTCCACTGCATGGTCCTTTGGTATGGACAGCTAAGATACTAGAGTAGTGAGTGCATCAACATAGACATTCTTGGCTCTGTTCATAAAGGAGAAGTAGATCTCTTCAAATTCTGCAATGAACTTCAGGGGGTAAGTGTGGTATGGCACAAGTTTCAGGTCCTTTGTCTTCCAGTTGCTGTTAACCTGTAAGATAACTAGCATAGCGTCACCATGACTTTGTAGTTTCCGCACACCATGCTCAAGTGCAACCTGAAGCCTGATGATGCATGCTTCATATTCAACCACGTTATTAGTGCTCTCGAAGGTTAGCTTTCTGGCCAAAAGGATCAATTGGCCCTATGGTGTTGCTAATACTACACAGATGTCCATGCCCTTCTTGTTGACTACGCTGTCGAAGTAGATGTGCCATTTCTTCTTGTCTCTAGGCCCTTCAGGTTTGTATCATCCATGGCCAATAGTATATCCTTGTTAGGGAACTGAGTCTGCAAGAGTTGATATTCTGGTAAAGGTAAGTCAGCTATGGGATCTGCTATAGCCTGTCCAATCACAGATTTCTATGTGACAAATGTGGTGTCGTATTGAGACAATAGCACCTGCCACTTGATGCACATATTCACTAGTTTTGGCTTTTGGAATAGATACTTCATAGGATCATGACGACACAAGAGCAGGATGGGGTATGCCATCATGTAATGCTAGAGACATTGTGTGGTCCAGACGAGAGACAAGTAAACCTTTTCAATGGTACTATTTGTGGCTTCACAATCATTGAATTTCTTACTGAGATAGTAAATGGGCCTTTCCTTGCAACCTGATTCATCATGCTAGCCTAGGACTTCACCCATTAAATGTTGTGATTGACAGATAAAGAAGTAGGGGTCGCCCTAGCGTCGGTGTACTAGGACTGAAGGCCTCACCAATAGTTGCTTTAACTTTTCGAAGGCATCTTGGCACTCCTTGCTCTAATGGATTTGAGCATTCTTCCTTAGGAGCTTGAAGATTGGCTCACTTATTGGAGTGAGCTAAGTAATGAACCAACTGATATATTGTAGTCACCCTAGTAAGGCTTCAACCTCCTTTTTTGTTGTAGGGGAAGGCATTTCTATGATGAATCTAGCTTTGTTGGGGTCCACCTCAATTCCTCTTTGGCTGATAATGTAGCCGAGGTGTTTTCAGGATGACACTCTAAATACGCACTTGTTGGGGTTGAGATGGAGCTTTTACCATTGTAGACAATCAAATAGCTTTCTCAAAAAAGTGAGATAATCTTTGGGCTCTCTAGACTTGGCAATCATATCATCCACATAAACCTCGATCTCTTGGGGCATGAGGTCATGGAACAACACCGTCATCGCTCTTTGATAGGTGGCGCTTGCATTCTTGAGTCTAAATGGCATTACTTTATAGTATAAGACCCCGTAAGGCTAGATGAACATTGTTTTCTTCATGTCCTCCTCTACCATCATGATCTAATTATCACCTGAGAAGCCGTCCATGAAAGGTAACATCTTGTTTCCTACAGTATTATTGACCAAGACGTCAATGTAAGGTATTGGGAAGTCGAACTTTAGGCTCACCTTGTTGAGATCTCTATAATCAATGCACATGCGGACCCGTCCGTCCTTCTTCGGCACTAGTGCGACATTAGCAAGTCATTCTGAATAGAGGATGACCTTGAGGAAATTGACTTTGTGTTGTTTCATGATTTCCTCTTTAAGTTTCAATAGACACTGTAGCCGTTATCTTTTGAGCTTCTGCTTGACTGGCTTTGCATTAGGCTTGAACGGCAAGGTGTGCACTATTACCTTGATGTTTAGTCCAACCTTGTCAATGTAGCTCCAAGCAAAGATGCCTGCATATTCCCAAAGGAAGGCTACGAATTCTTCTTTGGCCTGTGGTGTGAACTTGGCACAGATGTGTACTTCTTTGATATCATCTGGTGTGCCAATGTTTACGAGCTTCCTCTCTTCTTCGACATGTAAATTCGAACCTTTGGGATTATTGTCATAGGACTAGTATTCTAATGGCGTGTCATCACGTTCATTTACACCAGTGTCATCTTCTTCTTCATATGCAATACGCTTTGATAGGATTTCTCACTAAAAGGATGGATCTGTGATTTTGAAGGAGAAGATTTGCTTAGATTCCTACCCCTGGTGATGATTTAAATTGGTCACACATACCTTGGTGTTTTTGTAAGTGCACCGAGCATTTCCTAACTTGGCTATACTTGCACTTATTAGCGGATCAGACTACTCTATTTCTTCAGCAAGCTTAATGTATGTTTGAGAGCCTTTGGCTTCATCGGTTTCCTTTGTGGTATGTGTAGACACCCTGATTTTGCAATCATTTGACAGTAGGTTCTTCTGGAAAGATGTTCTGGTTGCGATCACCAAAACCCTAGCTCAACTTGAACCCATAAACCCACTCAAGCCCACACAAGTCCATTTAGGCCCACACAAGCCTACTATGACCTAATCAAAGCAAAAACCCATAATTAAAAGTCAAAACCAAACAAAACTCACTTAAATCATCAAAAAACCCTAATTAAAACCAAAATCAAGTAAAATACATTTAAACATTAAAAACACAAATTAATTAAGTAAAAACCATAATTAAAACCAAAATCAATTAAAATACATTTAAAACTTTTAAAACCCAAATTAATTAAGTAAAAACCCTAAACCAAAATCAAATAAAACTCATTTATACCATTTAAAAACCAAATTAATTAAGTGAAAACCCAAATTAAAACCCAAATCAAGTAAAACTCAATAAAATACATTAAAGAATAAAATCTAAATAAAAAGAAACCCTAATCCAAATAAAATCAAGCAAAAAACAATTAAATCAAAATCTTAATCAAATCCTCAATTAGATCAAATAGAAACCAAATAAATGAAAATTTAAATGTAAACCCTAATTAAATCAAGTAAAAATTAATTTTAAAAGTAATCAAATCTAAAACTCAAATACAAAACTTAAATCTATTTAAATTCAGAAAAACCCAAAAATAACAAAACCCTAAAAACCCTAACTTAAAATCAAATAATGAAACTCAAAACCCTAATTAAAATCCAAAAACCCAAATTAAACTCAAAACCCTAAAAACCAAAAAACCCAAACACTTAATTAAACTTAAAACCCAAAAAACCCTAATCATTTAATTAAACTCAAAACCCTAATTAAAATCCAAAAAACCCTAACCACTTTAACTCAAAACCCTAATTGAAATTCAAAAAACCTAATTAAACTCAAAACCATAATTAATATCTAAAAAACCCTAATCACTTAATTAAACTCAAATCCCTAATTAAAATCCAAAAACCCTAATTAAACTCAAAGCCCTAATTCCCAAAACATTTAAGTAATAAAATCCAAAAACCTTAATTTAAAAATCAATTAATTAAACTTAAAATAATAAAAATTAAAACCTAAGTGAAAATCACAAAATCAAAAAGAACTTAATTGAAATCACCAAAATAAATAATAAAAACCAAAAACAAAAACCAAAATTCTAAAACCTAAAACAAAAGAAAAAACCCAAAATCCAAAAGGCCAACTGCTAGGCCCAATTTAGCCCACTACATCATTGAATCACAAAAAGCCGAAAATAATTCCGACGACCAACTTCGACGACCCCAACTTTTCTGACGAGATCTCTGATGATATCTCGAGATCCTCGGAGTGTATCTCCTCCTTCCGCGATCTCCGGCCAATCCCCTCCAGCTCACGTGAGCATCCAGTAGCCCTCAATGATTGGGAAGGAGGATCGACGGCTCCAAGAGGCTTCACCGGCATATAAAAACATCTCGTCGTCGACTGAGATGGGACACCATTCTCCAGTGCTGGAAGCCCACATAAAGACCACCCCTCGAAGCCCTAGAGCCATCTTAACAATCCCTAGATCCTTTAGAGCACGACACCAATCCTTTTACAGCCCCGGAGCACTCACCCCTTTGCAATCCAAAGCCACCGGTCTAGGAGCGCCACCGTCGAGCTTCGCCGAGAGAGACAGGGCTGCCACCCAAGTACTCCTTCCTCTTCCCTTCTAATCTCAAATAGCTTCCCATAGGTTTGTAGAGTCCCTTTTAGGCCTCTACTCACGTCTCACCAGAGATACATGGCCTTTCATGCCGTCTCCCTCCCATCCAGTGGTGGGTTCACCACCACCGGCGAGCCCCTTGCCTCCTTTCATCCATCATCTACATGTTAAGATAAAGGTCACTGAATCTACTTTAATCAAGATTTCCCTTTTTTCTGTGAATTTTGCATTTTAGCCCCTAATCTTGCTCTTTAACCGGTTTAAATCATTTTCTCGTATTTAAGACCTCGTCCTTTTCATGTTTTCTTGTAAACAACATTTTTCCAACATTTTGCATACGTTTTTGTATATATTAAACCATGCATCATACATATGTACACATTTACCACACTTGGTCTCGAGAAATTACCAAATCACTCCCAGGCTATCAATTCATGCACATGCATTTTAGTTTTTGCACTAAGTCATGCATAATCTTTGTATAAATCATTCCTCAGCAGTTTCTACATATTTAGGCCTATATTCATGCATTCTATATAGTTTCGTTGCATTTACACATCAGTTTGTCCTTTTTGAGTAAGCCTGCATTCTATATGACTTTCCGTGGATTTTTCCTCCTTTCGTTTTCAGATTCCTTCACTTGACAATTTATTTGATTTCCTTTATTCTGTATTTTTGGGATTCTCTTTCGATTTGATTTGGATTTCATTCTCCGAGGCATACATTAACTGACCTAAAGGCCCACATTGGCCCAATTGTGGATTATTTTCCCCTTTTTGATTTTTACAACATTTTCCCTAATTCCGATGATTCAGGTTAACCCACCTTTGACCCTTTTGATATCAATTTTGTTTCTCGGACCATTCCCTTCAAAAACAACATCATTTCATGTGATTTCCTTCATACATCACCATTTGGTCGTTTTGCGCGGACTTCTTTGCAATTTTTCCATTCAAATTTCCGTGATGTTTTCTATGATTCTAACAATTTGGGTTGATCACATTTTTGATTCTCATGATGTCAGTACGTTTTTCTAGGCCATTTTCTCCAAAAACATCATCATTTCATGTGATTTTCTTTGTCGTGACATGTTACGCTATTTCGTCATTTCATATGGTTTTCTTCACAATTTTTGCATGCATCTTGTACATCCATCTAGTCATGACTAGGCATTCATATTGGCATGATTATAGCACAATCTAGGCTTAGCATGCATTCATTCAGCCTCTAGCATGCGAATCGGACTAAAAAGATCAAGTTTCTCGATCATACGGGGGTGCCTAACACCTTCTCCGTGCGTAACAGGAATCCTTACACATCATTTGGTTTGTAGACATCTGACATTCTCATTTGCATCTCATGCACTCATCATTTTGTGGTTTGTTTGTGGTTTTCCTCATCTTTCCCTTAAAAGACTAGGCGGCGACTCCATTTTTTTCGTTTTATCTTATCTTGAGCCTTCGCCATCTTGGCATGGCTATGGCCCCCTCCCTCTGGTGCGACTCCACGGTGGATTTCGGGCAAGCATGGTCACAGTATGTACAATGGGTGTTGTAGTTGGGCAGTTGTCCTCTTACTAACTAATGTGTTTGGTACCACTTGCATTCTCTCTTAAGCCTTACTCAGGATCCTTTTTTTTTTCACCCTCACTCCTTAAGTGAGGCTTGAGCTACTAATACCATGTATAGTCGCCTCCCAACTGTTTGGAGATTAACTCCCTTGGTCTAGTGTGTGCTACTTCTGGTTCTTCAAGGACCATGAGAATGACTGGTCTAGCTGACTTGATTGGGTTGTCTCAAGTTGTGTGACTATTGCTTTCCCTTTCCTGAGTCTGGGGTCTTCATCTATATCCTCTGCCATTGCTGCCAGTTGTTCTTGGAATAGAATTTCTAGATCACTGAGTATATTATCTACTTGCACCTCTATTGTGTCCCCCACCTCCACATCAGAGGCAAGATCAACATAATAAGCACTGGCTGCTTCTTGTATCTTATGCTCAACGGCTTCCTCGTCTCTAGTAATGCTTCGAGCCATTAATTGTATTGGAATCTATGGAACAAGTCTTAGAGAGGTTGCCCATTGGATTAGAGGGAGAACTGATGAGGATGCCAAATGTACTGGTTGAACTGATGGTTGGATGATTGTGCTGGCTGCTGCGTCTTCTAGTGACATAGGTGGTGGATTTGTAGATGGTGCTGTGTGGGGTGATGACAAGATTGGATTTGTTGAGACGGATGGAGGATGTGTTAGAGGTGCCAGTGACACTATTAGTGATGCTGGCAAAATTGTTGGAATGGCTAACATGATTGACTGAGTTTCCAATGAAGCTGACTGTTGTGTTGAAGTTGCTAAACTTGTGAGTGGACCTGCGGGTAGTGCCGTCAGGGTTGCTAACTGATTGGAAGCTGTTGTGATGGCTCACTAAGAAACCAATGGGACTGCAAATGGAACTGTCATTGTTATTCCTGTAGTTGGAACTACAGTGTAAACTATTGCTGAGTCTGTAGATGGCAATGCTAGTCTTACTAACCATGACAAGGTTGGAGACCTCTAACTGCTTGTCCTCTCCATGCTTTCTATATCTGAGTGGTCTTCTTTTGAGTAGTAATCTTCTACGCAAACCCACTCATGCTCACTAGTTGACTCATGCTATTGCTGCACTGTTTCTGCGGTGACATGACTCTAGTTAGGGTCTAAGACGCTTGTACTAACAACGTTAGAAAAATCTCGAGGAACAAAAAGCTTCTTGGAATTACGTGTGCGCTAGAGTCCATCTTGAGGCTGCCATTCATATTTGGGTCCTTCAAATTTCATCCTTTCCTCTGTAATGATGGGCTCGATGATCCCTTGGTCGTACCACACAAGAGGTGCTCCCTTTTGATACCCCCATCGATGATAAAGGTTCTCAACCATCACGAAAGGATTGTTGTAAATAACCAGATGACTAGTGCATTCAATGGTAGGAATGGAATTAATCGACTCAAACCGGTTAATACAATAAAGCACATCTGAAGGTTTTGGCTTGAAATGGATAGTTTGAGGGGAAATAGATGAGATGGCCTCGACCCTTTCCTTGTTGAAGTTTTCCACATGACAACAACAACGTCATTGTAACGACCATATTTTGGAAGTGGTGTTTTGGCCAGATATTTTAAAAGAGTTCTAGTTCGTTAGATGCTGAGTTTCCTGTGTTTAGTAGAAAACTCAGCTTTCGCAGCATTCTACACCTAGATTATTGAGTTTCTGGCCTTCTTGGTGTTGTGTGGTTGTAGTGTTGTGCCGACCCTTGTGCAAGTTTTGAAGGTTACTCTGAGCTGTGGTGGTTCTCTAGCATGCTCTAGTGGCGGATTGGGATTTGCATGAGTCACGTGGATGTAGAAGGTCGCATGGTTTGCACTCGTGCTGTAGCTTCCTTCCATTCTTTCTTTCCTTTCTTTCTTTCTTTTTTTCTCTCTTGGGCCCCACTCCTTCCTCCCCATCTTCTCCTTCATCTTCTTCTTCTCCTTCTAGGAGATGTGAGAGGGAGTGAGGGAGAAAGACATGAGACAAGAGAGGGTGTGAGAGAGAGAGAGATGTTATGAGAGAGAGGGAGAGGAGCTTGCCGTCATCGCAACCATGCCATTGTCATCGTCAGGAGGAGGAGGAGATGCGGAGCTCTTGGAGGAAGTGCGCCACTTGCATCGTCATCATCTTCGATGTTAGGTACACACCTCGTAGGCTCTTTTGGTTTCCAATTTGGATTCCTAGGTGCATGGTAGTGTGCTCTTAATTGTAGTAATTTTTTAGGAATTTATTGTACATTTGTAGGTCATTTGTGGCCGCATTTATTATGTGGGGTGAATAATGCCTTTTAAGGTTTTCTTGTCATTTCTAGAGATCCGCTCGATGGATCTTCATTTTGTTTGTCCCTTTTAGAAGATATTGTTGAGATCTTCATTTTGATATATTACATGTGTGGTTTGGTGTGGTGCTTTGTAGGATTGGGTTTTGAGTCCCAAGATGGGGTACCCTACTATCGCCTGGTTTGGCATACCATTTTTGTTTGGTATGTCATTTCGACTTGCAAGATGTCCCCTGGACACCTGGTTCAATCGGTTGAATTCGTTTGATTTATCGTTCTAGAAGTCTTGGGTGTTAACAAAGTTCCTGGTTCGGTCGACAGGTCATTCATGGTCTATCGAATTAGGGAATTTTGGTCAAGTGTGTGGTTTTCGGTCTGCCGATCCAAGCCCTAATCCTATATTAAAGTGTTTTATGTTTATATATATATATATATATATTTACACACACACATATACTTACATATATATATATATATGTATGTGTGTGTGTGTGTGTGTGTGTGTGTGTGTGTCTGTGTATGTATATATATATATGTATATGTGTGTGTGTGTGTGTGTGTGTGTGTATAGATATATATATATATATATATTTACTGGGGAGATAATTAAAATTTCATAAATGATTAGGATAATCATTAGAACGATTGTAGGGTTGGCCTAAAATGAATTAGTGAAAATTCACCTAGGGTATGGGTAAAATAAAAGATGATATGATTCAAAAATAATAGGTCTTTCCCCAGATGGTTTAGAATGGACTTTAGAGATCAGGATAATATCCCTACATCTAAGGCTTATGTGGTTTTGTGTGTGGTGCACTAAATGTAGTATTCAATGACACTCTGCCGAATGTTCGACTCTAATTTGGTTATACTCCTATGGGACACGAGCCAGTAGACGTCTTACACATGGGCGCTAAAGCATAGAGTTGTAGTTGTGGTTCTTCTGGTGTGATGTCTTCTAAGTGAGTTTGATACCCAGATGATGCTTTTGTTACGTGTTTTGTTTGAGTTGTCATCGTGGGTCGAGCTTGGCGCTCTAGAACTCAGACACTCCCAAGGTGTGGTCTTTCTAGGTTTGATAGAGGACTTGTCAAGGCTATGTTTTGGATTGTGGTTTTCTGATTTGGTTTGGTACCAATTATGGGCATGATGTTTTGTGAGATTTTGAAAGGATATTTAATGGTTTTCAAAATGATATTGGAAAAAGAATGCAAAGATTTGCAAATAGTTTGGGGAAAGGATTTCTGGGAACCAAGAGACCAATGTTCTCGACCGACTTCAAGGGATGAGTGATACCCATAGAGTTGTGGATTGTTTGCTTAGGATAAGGTCTGAGTGTTTTATGGTTTTGCAAGACCAAGAGATCGAGGCTTTTGACCGACCATCAGGGATAGATGTTTCTCCTAGGTTCGTGAGCTACTAGTTAGGTTGAGGTCCATGTGTTTTACTGAGTTTTGTGGCTTGTGGTTTGGGGTACCATTTGGGTCTGGAGGTATGGCACTCCTATTGTCCTAAGTACCAAATTGAGGACACCAATGGGCGTACCCTGTGGTTCGTCCTCAATGACAGGACGGCTCGTCCTCACATAGCCTTCCTAGGTGGAGTTGGCTATGTGAGGGTTCTCTAGGTGGGAGGACTTCGGGACAGAATCACTTCTTACAAGGTGGCAGGTCTGTGGCAATGTAGATGCCGTGGTCGCTCCATGGTGCACTGTTTGGGTCTAGTGTTGACTGCTTGGCTTTGGGCAGTATGACACATTGTTTGCTCGTGGTTTTCGACCTAGTGGAGGCCGTGTTGCTGTAGTATTGTGGCATGGTATTTTGGAGTAGTGGCCTGATGGTTTTTGTCTAGAGGAGACCGTCGTGTTGCATTAGTGTGGCTTTGTGTTTTGAAAGTAGTGGCTCTGTGGCTTTGGTATTATTGCTTGAGTTTAGAAGGGACCATGTGGTGCAGAGTAGAGGCTCTATAGCTTGTGTTTTGTGATTGTTGTGAGTGTTCTAGATGTTATGGAGTGTGTTTAGACACCATTGGCTATCTGGTCCATGCAGAGAGTGCATGAGATCAGCTTGTGTGGCTTTTGGGCTTGATATGGTAGGGGTGGCCATTTCAAGTGTGCATAAAATGATTTTAAAGAGCATGCATGTGTTTTTGAAATGGAAAACAAATTAATAGTTTTAAAGGCATGGTTTTGAGATTTTGTTACTTACTGGGCAATAGTGGATTGTCCGTTGTGGTCTTGTAGCATCTAGGTGGGATGCTTGTGCTTATTTGTATGGGGCGTAGTTATGTCTGCTTCCTCAGCAAGGTGTGCCAAGTTATTAGGTGGGGTGTGTACTAGGTGATTGTTTTGAGTGGTCACTCATGTGTACTTTAATTTCTATTTTGGTAGATGCTGGAGTAGGAGTTGTTGGTTGCTAGTGCATATAAAAGGAGTCACGTTGCCACACATCAAGGATTCTGGTGAGTGATTAGTTTAGTTTTATTTTTGTTGTTTATTAGATTTATTTCTGTTGAGTGTACTTAGACCTAGCTGTATAATTAGCATAATTTTAATTGTAATAAAAAGATAAAAAGAAAAATGAAATTGTGTAGCTAGATTAAGTGGTAGCGACTTGAGGGTCGTTACAGTCGTCACCCTAGTAGAACTTTATCATACGACGAAGGGTCGAGGGGATGACCTAATGCTTATGTAGCCAAGGGACCCAAGTAGGAGATTATAGGATGGCTCAAGGTCAACAATGTAGCATTCTACGTTAAATTGAGTCAGACCAACCACCAAGGAAATAATCAGAATTCCTAAAGCATCAAGGTGAGTATTGTCATAGGCCGTCATTCCCCTCATTGTTGGCATAACGTCCTTGGATTTGAATTTGACTTTGCTTGCAATTCGCAAGGGACAGACATTTAAACTTGCACCATTATCTACAAGTGTGGGACGGATGTGGAAACTTTGATACCACATGTTGAAGAATAGGGGTTGGTTATGATTGTTCCTGCTTGAGGTAGCTCTTGATTGAAAAACAAGATAACTTGTGGAGTCACAATCATACCCACCATGCTCTCTATGGCTATGAGTTATATGGTTGGGGAAACATGGGCTACCTAAAAAACCCTAAGGAAAGCTTCTCTGTGTTCAACTAATGTGTGGACTAGGTCCTAGATTGAAATATCAGCCACGACCTTCTTAAATTGAGAAGTTATATCTGCTATGGGTTGGTCTTTATTGTTTGTGATGGTTGTGGTGGATTTGGGAAGGGTCACTTCTGTAATTGGCTTGGGGTGATGGCTTTCTTGTTGTGGTGGCTCAGGTATTGGGTGACTAGATTTGGGTGTTGGGGTGAAGGCTTACATACCCAACCCGATCTTAGGACCTTTGCACACGTTTCTGTGGCATAGCTCTAGGATACATGATGAGTATCATGGGTCATGTTAATGACCAAAGGGTTTGAGCCTCCTATTTCAGCTAGGCCATGGGTGGAGTTTTTAGGATATAGCTAGAGGATTTGGTAGTGGAATGGACTGGGTGGATTCTGGTTTTGGCTTCACTAGCAGGCAAATTGGTGGTGATAAGGATTGGATGGTGGGCTTCACGACCATGTGCCCTAGCTTGGAGGTCGGTTGGATCATGTTGATCGTTAAACTTGAACCTTCCAGAAATGACGAATAAAGCTGATGTGGGAAAGGAGTGGAAATATCTCAAATCAGAACAGAAGGGTCTATTGGTGAAGTGACAGACCGAGCAGGAAAGAGTGAATGAATTCTCGAAGTCCTTGGAGCTCACGTACTCGAATGCTCGGTTAAGGGCTGGCTGACTACACTAAAGTATACAGATGCTAGTGCTGGTGCTGGTGTTGGTGCTGTGGCTGACTCTACCGCCTGAGTGTTTATGGTGATGACCTTGCGATCCATCAAATCGTGAATAGTATTCTGGAGTGTGAAACAATTATTAGTGGAATGTCCCATGACCTAATGATGACTGTAATATAAGTTCGCTTTGTACCATAGTAGAAAATGGTTCAGTAGCGGGCGAACATTCAAAAGCTTCAGGAGTGATGCAAACTTAGGGACGACAGTTCTCAAAGGCTCGACTAAAAGAGTATAGTCTTGCTCAGGGCGGTGAGGTTGTCTCTGTCCTTGGTGTTATCCTTGCCTTATCGATGCTATAGGATACACTGGTTTGACGTTGCATGTGATATGTGGAGTGCGAGGTGTCCTAGGTGCTGGTGCATATACTACTTGATTTTAAGCTGGCAGGCTCACCACATTGATAGGCACAGCTAGGGATCCAATGTATGTAATGACATTCTTAGGGGAATCTCTCCTCTTGGAGTAGTTGGCATTGCAGCCATTCCTATTGTTATTGCTGCTACTGCTGGTGCTGGTGTTGTGGCTAGGAGTGGTGGCCTATTTCAGGAATTTGGTGAGTGCGGAGAAACTACCACTACACAGTGAGCTCTCCACATGAGCGCTAGCTAGAATCAGGGATGAAAAAGTGGTGATAGGCTGAATACTCAACAGAGCCCCAATGGCTGGCTGTGCTTTGCAAATGATCATTTTGATAGACTCCTTATCAGCGGGTCTATCATGAACTTGTGAAACTAGGACACACTAGCACCCAACGTACTCACCAAATGACTTATAGGGCTTCTACATGGTTGTAGCTAGGTCCTCGCACTTTGAGATCATGTTCAAGTTGAAGGACTATTATTCTAGGAATGCCTGGCTGAGCTCATTCCAAGTCATAATTGCAGCCATGTCAAGAGAGGTAAACCATTTCAAGGTAGAACTAGTGAAACTCTTTTGGAACAAGTAGATAAGCAGCCACTCGTCAGCCTAAAGCTGAGTGAGGTCTCCGTAATACGCCCATAGGTGGGAGATGCAAAACCGTCACTTTACTATTGTACTTCTAGAAGTCGAGATATGAAAATTCGATGGGAGCGTAGCCCCTAGGATGTAACAGAGGTCTTGGAAGTGATAAGATTGACGATCCTTGCCCTGCACTATGTATAGTGCTCTTTCCAGATCGCTCATTCTTGTGAGGAGAGCGTCTGGGTCGTTGTTGTTGAGTATGGTGCAGTTATGGCAAGTTTGACGTACGCCGTACGGGTCACACCATGGTGCTCTTCTCACTACCTAGTGTCATGGCATGATAGCTAGCACACCCATGTACGGGTGTAGAGTGGTGTGGCATGAATGTAGGAACCTGTGTTTGATGCAAGGAAGAAAGATAGGTGGTATGCAGTGCTGTGTGTGGTGCTGAGTGTGAGAACAATAGCTGTTGCATCGATAAGACTCCGAACCACGAACTCATGGGGTTTTGCACTCCAGCCAGTCTGGAAGGCTAGCCACCAGATGATAGACTAGTATGCTGTGGATGGTGCAGTGAAGGTACAGGTGGCAGAGTCAATGACCCCATCACTAGTGCAGTGAGAAGCTATGGCGATGGCAAAGGTGGAGGTGTAATGGGTGTAGCCTAAAACACAGGAGTAGGTTGCAAAGGAACTTCAGAAACAAGAGGGACAGATGGTACCAAAGCAAGATCCAAAGAGAGGGCCATGCCCTGCAGCTTCTGGGTGAGGGCCAGCAGATGTTGGGCCTGCATGGCTAAAGACCCATCGGTAGTAGTACTAAGAATCGGGAATGAGAGTGGGACAGATACAAAGAGAACTGGAAACCAAACTGTTTGATAGACAGAAAACCTATCAAAGAGGTTGTCGTAGTAGGCTAATCAGAAGTAACTGAGCCCTGAAGTGCATAGGATACTAGCATCTCTAAGGCTCGCGTGGTGGTCACCATGACTGACTCGGTGATGGGCTCTAGATTGATTAGGGTTTGCCAATGTCCCAAAACCTGAGAATAAGAAACCACATGCATCAGGAAGTGGTTGTCATGAGGCAAGAAGGAGGCAACAACTGAAGTCAGAACAACGGAAGGAGGGATCAAAACTAGAATCCCCTCCTGAGCAGCAGAAGGATGAGACTCACTGGCACCTTGGGCTATAGCTAACCGTGAGCGAGTGCGAATGGGACTGTGACAATAAGTGAGAGGATGGAACCTATGATAAACTATCGTCGAAAACGATGAATAACTCGGGAATGGACAATTGATAAAGTGTTGCAGAAGGGAGATCAGCGAAAGGATAACACGAACTCCGGCTAGGGAACCTACGCACTGACCTACAACAAAGGTAGTAACAAGTGTCAAAACCTGAGGGAAAAAAAGGAAAGAACACAATGTAAATGTTGTTAGGGTGGTATGAATGACACACATGCACATAAATGCCACTACAGTACACTCTCTCATCAGCTACGTGTGTTCGAGTAGGTTAGCTACTTCAAACTCTCTCAGGGGTACATGGGTCTCCGACTCAAGGCAAAAAATAAGGTCCTTACTCTAAATCCTGGCCAAAGCATAGGAGGTGAATGGGTGGTGTGTTGGTAGCCTCGACTCCCATAGTAGCAAGGAGTTGTACCCTTTACTAACACTAACACGACCCTAGACAAGGGAGGACAAACTGGCAACACAACCCAAGCCGAAGCCATAAAATAGGTGGCTAGAATTGTCCTTTTAAGACTAAGTAGGTGGACTCTAGAGAGGAGAAGATGCATGCAAATGTGTGAAAGAAAGACGTCCACTGAGCATAAGGCGTGCATCATTGCATCAAGAAGTAAGGCAAAGTTAAGCTAAAAGTATCAAGCAAGGCTAAGTAAGGCATGCAAGCAAGCAAGTAAAAGCCAAAGCGAGTGGAAAGCCAAAACGAAAGCCAAAGTCTGCTTCCCCAATGGAGTCGTTAGTTCCAGTGACCATGCTGACAGAACTAACTCGTGAGTCAAGTATGAAAAATCAAACTCGCAAAACGATAAGGTCACAATGAAGAGGTGAATCTGAGGAAGGAAGTTTGACTTGAAAACACCCAAAACAAAGTGAAAAATAGAGGATAAGAAAATTAAATTGGAGTCACCACCTAGTCTATTGAAATTAGAAGACAATGAAAACCAAAACAAGAGCAACCACAATAAAACGATATGAAACATGCAAATGCAAGAATCCATGCCAATGGATGCGACACACTAAAGAAAGGGTAATAACTTCTTTTACGCATGAGGAAGGTATTAGGCACCCCCATATGCTCGAGAATCGATCTTTCTTAGCTAAGTCCCCTAGCAAATGTGGCTAATGTAGGCATTAAATATGGGATAATGTACACCCATAGGCGATATGCAAGATGTCATGTCATGATGTAGAAAACATGCAATTGAGATAAATCAAAGGCAAGAAATCCAGAAAATAATCAAATTGGAAGATCAAATGAAGCTATATTACACTATCTGAATCCAAATTTTTGCACCAACTCTTCATGCAGGATGAGCGCATGGCATCATCATGCAGGATGATCACACTGCATCTATTCGCTTAGAGGCTACAATAGATGTTTTACAATTTATAGACAGCAACATCATTGCTTGATAAGCTATGAGAAATCAATGATAAAGGCCAAGTAGAAGTCGGTGAAGCAATAACATGTTACAGAGAGCAATCTAGACCAATCAAAACTAGATGAGATGCTCTAGATCATTCCACCCACCTCACTTGCATTCGGTCAAACCGTAATGGGTTCTCCAGCTATGGAAGAGATAGATGAGCTCTATTTAAGGGCGGCGGGGCAAGGAGATAGTTGGATGATCACGCTATGTTACAGAGATGCAATGTAGATCAATAAAAACACAACATGACCTCTCGATGCTCAGCTCGATGGTCTCAATCCTTACTTTTCACAAAGGAGTCGGTCGGCCGGTCATGCAATCCAGTGGGGGTCAAGACAGCATCCTAGCGAGTGGATGAGGACGATATGGCGACATGCATAGTTTAGGTTCAATGGCCGTAAGCCTCACCCAAAGCCATGAGCATCGTCACAGTAATGACCCCAAGGTGCTATCACTCAACCTAGCTACACAATTTCATTTTTCTTTTTATGTTTTTATTACAATTAAAATTATGATAATTATATAGCAAGTCCAAGTACATTCAACAAAAATAACTCTAATAAACAATAGAAATGAAACTAAACTAAACACTCACTAGAATCCCTGATGTGTGGTAGCATGACTCCTTCTATGTGCACTTGCTAGAACTAGCTCCTATCCTACACCTACCAAAATAGAAAGCAATACACACATGAGTGACCACTTAAACGGTCACTTAGCACACATCTCACCTAACAACTCGGAATACCACGCTAAGGAAGCAGACGTAACTACGCCTCACACAAACAAGCACAGGCATCCCACCTGAATGCTGCAACACCAAACCAAGGCAGTCCACTACTACACATAAACAACAAAACCTCAAAAGCATGTCTTTAAAATCATTCTTTTCTTTTCCTTTCAAAACCACATGCATGCTCTTAAAAAACCTTTTATGCACACTTGAAATGGGCATCCCTACCAAATCAAGCCCAAAATCTAATCCCATGGACACTCTGTGTGGACCAGACCACCAACGGTGCTTGAACACTCTGTATAGCATCTAGAACATCCACAACAATCCTAGGGAGATAATTATGATGGCATAAGTGATTAGGAAAATCATCAGAATGGTTTAGGGATTGCCTAAAATGAATTATTAAGATTTCACCTTGGGTGTGGTTAGATAAAAGATTATATTACTTTGAGATATAAAGTGTTCCCCTAATGATTAGATTGGACTTTAGGCATCATGATATTATCCTTAGGTCTAGGGCTTGTGTGGTTTTATGTGCGGTGCACTAAATGTAGTATTCAGTGGCACTGTGCCAAGTGTTTGACTCTGATCTAGCTGTGCTTCCAAGGGACACGAGCCAGTAGGCATCTTACACCTAGGCATTAGAGCATAGAATTCTGATTGTGGTTGTTGTAGTGTGGTGTCTTTTTGGTGAGTTTGATACCTGTAACCATGTCGGCGAGGAGGACCGCAAAATCATTGCGAAATCGGTCGGCAAAATCACGTCAAAAAAAGCAAAAATAAAAGAGTCGCCACCTAATCTATTATGGAAGACAAGGAAAACCATAAACATGAAAAATCATGTAAAGAAACAACAAAGACAAGTCTACGAAAAACCAGAATGCAGGTAAGGATCCCTGTTCCGCACGAGGAAGGTGTTAGGCACCCTCGCACGCTCGATAAAATCGGTCTTCTATGATTTCTCCAATGAAATGTTGGCTTTTCAGCCTCTTCTATACGCCCGAGGGCGATATGCCATGTCATGCTAGGTGCCTTATGCTGATAGGTGCATGATGTGTGGGGTGTGTCCTATGCTCAGAAATATCACTCTTTTATCTCGGGTCAATCGCATAATGCAAGGATATTGCATAAGTGTAATCAAAGTTACATCATTTGAGTGATTTATCATCATCGCTCTATATGCAAATGCAAATGCAAATAAAGCGACAAAAACAGCGAAAAACAATGCAATGTGTGCCTTCCTAGTAAATCCAGGGGAAAAACCAGGGAAAATGCGAAAGGAAACTGATCGAGAAAGCATGACAAAATCAAAGCATGCCGTATGCATAAAACAAGGATAATGTGCTGGTTTGGTGCACCAGATTGGTGAGTCAATCCGGTGTGCCACCTATGTGTGCCTAGGTGGGCTAGAAAGGTGCAAGGATCAAAACAAGGCAAGATGCAATGCCAAAGTTTGAAAGGATGCATTCAGGAAAGCTTAAATCTCTGTAAATGCATTCGGGAAAGCTCGTAAAGCCTCGAAGAAAACAAATCATGAGCATATGCTTTAAAACATGATTTAAATGCAAGTGTTGGTGAACCCTGTGTTCAAGTGCTAATAGCCTCACACAGAGCTACCCTAAATGCAACTAGAATGAGGAAAACAAGATCATCCCAGCCTCTAGATTATGGGCTGGAGCACAAGCTTTCCGAGTAGGATAAAGCGTGCAAAATACAGCCTACCAGAGTGAAAGGGACTGATCAAACGGATCGGGAAAACAGAGTAAAACCCATAAATCCATAGTAAAAAGCAATCAGTCATAATCATGGAATACCAGAGAATCACAAAAAATAGAAATCGTAGTAAAAGCATCTGGAGAAAACAACGAAAATAGCATGCGAAAATGACCCTCTGACCAGTCTGTGCAGCAGGGACATGCGCCAGACTGGTGCTCTTGCTAGGTGCGCCTGGAAGGTGCGCCAGGTTGGTGCGCCCCAGGTTCTGGTTCAGACTGTTGCTGATCCAGAACCCGACCCAAAGCAGTCAGTGGTCAAAGTGATTTATGCTAAATCGATGTAGATGTCATGACTAAATGCTGGAAACATGAT
>JAMKQA010001384.1:0-21214 GCA_024699735.1 Posidonia australis
ACTTTAGTTTCCTCTATCCATATTCATCATTCTTTTCCTCCTTCATTTACTAATGCTTTTCTACCAAAAAACATACAAATTTCACACCCATTTTCCGCTATCATGAAGGCCCCAAAGCCCAAGTGAGTCCACTTTGGCCCCAAAGCCCATGAAGGCCCCCATAAACAACTTAACCCATTTTTCTTCCAACCCAACACTTTAGTTTCCTCTATCCATATTCATCATTCTTTTCCTCCTTCATTTACTAATGCTTTTCTACCAAAAAACATACAAATTTCACACCCATTTTCCGCTATCATGAAGGCCCCAAAGCCCAAGTGAGTCCACTTTGGCCCCAAAGCCCATGAAGGCCCCCATAAACAACTTAACCCATTTTTCTTCCAACCCAACACTTTAGTTTCCTCTATCCAAATTCATCATTTTTCTCCTTCTTCATTTACTAATGTTTTTCTACCAAAAAACATACAAATTTCACACTCATTTTCTCCTCCCCACTGAACCCACTTCTTCTCCACTGATCTCCCACGAATCAACCTGAACCCACCTCCTTACTGAGCTTATCAGCCAGCTCGAGCTTCACCATTGATCCAACAAATCTCCAAGCATCTCCAGCCACTGGATGGGTCGTTGGAGGAGCCTAGATCGCCGTTGATCGTTGTTGGCAGGCAGGGGACAAGATGGAGCGTGGAGGACCATGGTTGGCTAGGTCGTTAGATGCTGGGAGTTCAGTTACTGAGTGTCGGGAGTTCTGTTAGGTGGTTAGGTGGTGGTTGGAACTCGGTGATGGGTTGTTAAGCCACCGTCAGCCTCACCTATAAATAGGGGGGTACAAAGTGAGAATTGCAGAGAAAAAAAAGGAGGAGAGAGGAGAGACCCCAGAGCTCGGAGGTGTTTTCCTACGACGTTCTAGAGCACGATAGCCAGCCCCAACGCCTCCTCCAGCCAGCTCCGGTCGTCCGTGCCACTGCAAAACTAGGTACGCCCTCCTTTCACCTCCTATGCCTCCAATTCTACTCCCTTAGGATCCCTAGAGTCTTCTCGAGTCGATTCTGATCGATCTAGAGGGTGTCTCTGGTCGGAATTAGCTCCCATGCCTCACCGGAGCTATTTTCCAGTGGCCTAGGTGGGGAGGTTGGTCCAAGACACGGTCCTGGCCTCTGAGAGTTGTCCCTTCCTCCCTGGATCCCCCTCTCTTTTCCACTACTCCACACATCGTTTTGTTGCTCCCCGAAGCCTCCACCAGAAGCTCACTGGAGTTGCACCACGTCATCATCGCTGGAGAAGACGACCGGAACCAGAGATGAACACCAAGCCTCCAGCCCCACCGTGCCGCTCCAAGCCTCCAGAAAGTTTCCACAACACCCTGCGAAGCCTCCGGAATAGCGTCACGAGCCGCCAGTCATCACAACGACCAAGCTCGCCGGAGAAGAACACGACGACGGCCGTCAGAGCCCCCCTCTACATCATTGTCCTCCATTTAGCTCCTAGAGAAGGGAAGAAGCTCCTCCCGATGCCCCGATGCCTCCATGACAGCTGGATCGCCGCGCCGCAGCATGCCAGAACAGAAGCTCCTTCTTCCCTGACGCCGTCGCTGGAGCTCCTCCACAGCGAGGGAGGTGGGAGGCCAGCTCCCACCATTCGTTCTTGGATCCACTTCGATGGATCATCTCCCCCTCACCTCCTTCTTGCTTCCCGTGAGGTCTGATCTCAGATCAAACCACGGGAAGGCTTTTTATGCCCCCCTCCGGCGGTTGGCGGCGGCGGAGTTCCGTCGTCGGCGGTCGTTGTTTCTTTTCTTCTTTTAAAAACAAATTAAAACTTTTATTTTAATAAACTTCTGAAACTTTTCTTTTCTTATATTTAGGTCCTTTTTGTATTACACATGGGTCCTTTTATTACAAATAGGTCCTCCATTCATTTTTCATAAATCATTCGAATAAAGTTTTAACTGAAAATATTACATTCTTTCCCCTGAACATTTAAAATAATGTTTTCCAAGCATTAAACTTTAGCAAAAACCCTCAAGTTTTCTTTTAATGCATTTTATTCAGGAATTTTGCATAAGAGACCCTGAGCTTTTTTGAAATCTTTCTGAAAGTTCATTTTTCTGGTTAATTTGCATTTAAGCCCCTGCATTCTTTTGAAATCATCCAAGATGTTTTTGCTGGTTAAATTGCACTTCAGCGCCATAAGTTTTTGAAAACTTTTCTAAAGCATGTTTTCTCGGGGTAAATTGCATTTTAACCCTCAGTCTTTACTAAAATTCTTTTGGATGCTTTATTCTGCTGGGTAATTTGCAGTTTAGCCCCTGTACTTCACTGATTTTACTCTGAATGCCTGTTTTCATGGGTAAAATGACTATTTTGCCCCTGAAACTTTCTAGAATTTTCCTGAATCATTTTTCTTGAATATTTTACCCTGAATTCCTACTAAATTGTTTTAAATGCATGTTTTAGTGGTAAAATTGCATTTTAACCCTTAAGAAACTTCATTTTGACTAGGATTGCACATATTTGCACATTTGACCCCAGATTTCTTCATAATTGCATAGAATGTGTTTTCCTATGTATCATTGATGATTTGGGCTTCAGAACTTCAGTTTTCTTCAGAATTTGGGTTTTTTACACAAAGGCCCCTAGAATTCTCACTATTTACACTCACATATGCATTTTGCACATTTTTTCACATCTTTCCGCACAGTTTTCTTGCCTTTCCTTCCATGCTTTGTGCACGCTTTTCTAGCTTGTTCCGAGCTTTATTTTCTCGTTGTTCCCCGGATTTCTCTCGATTTTCGCCTTTAGATTTGTTTTGGCTTTCCATCGCCCGAGGGCGTACATTAAAAAGCTTCACAAAGCCGACATTGTCCCGGAATGAGGATTATTTTCCCCTTTTTGATTTTCTCGGATTTATCCCAATTTCCGCTGATTTGTGAGACACTTTCCAAGAATTTCTCGATTTTCACGATTTTCCTCATCGCCCAAGGGAGTACAGTAAAACGGCATTCTCAATGCCTACATTTGACCCTCGGATTAACTTTTCCCTTTGTTTCATTTCTTTACTTTGATTTGGCATGTTTTCAGTCATATTTAGCATGTGCATATAGAATAAGCAAGCATACATCCATAGACCATTGACAATAGGGAAACCTAGAAAGACCGAGTTTTCTTGGGCGCATGGGGGTGCCTAACCCCTTCCCTATGCGTAACCAGAATCCTTACCCTTTCTCTGGCCTGCATTCATTTGTGCACTGTCCATTAGGCATGTAGCACACACATACATTCTGCATCTTATTTGCTTTCCAATTTTCTTGTGTTTTTGGTTTTCCTCGTCTTTCCATTAAAAGACTAGGTGGTGACTCCTTTCGTTATCCTTTTTATCTTCCCTTGGTGTTTCTGGGTCTAGTCTCTTCCTCCGGATTCACCATCTTTGCCGTGACCATATCAGATCTCCTCGTGTGCTTCCACGCACCCGGTAGGAGGAGAGCCGTGCAAGGGTTCCACCAGCATGGTCACAGGAACTAGCAACTCCATTGGGGATAACCAGATTCTAGTTTTCATTTTGGTTTCCCTACTTGTCTTTGGTTTGTTTACATTACGCTTGCTTGCTTGTTCTGTTACTTGTACATATTTGACTGAACATGCCTTTTTTAGCCTTCTTTACACTATTGCTATGCCACTGCACATGCACATGACTTAATTCATGCTTTGTTTGTCGATATTTGCTTTTATTCACCTACTTGAGCACTACACCAGCAAATGCCATGTTTATTCACCATTTTTCCCTTCTTTTCTGAATTTGCCATGATTAGGAGAGTAGAGACATGTTTGCCTCCC
Source organism: Posidonia australis (assembly GCA_024699735.1). Lineage (NCBI taxonomy): Eukaryota > Viridiplantae > Streptophyta > Magnoliopsida > Alismatales > Posidoniaceae > Posidonia > Posidonia australis. The sequence goes on from JAMKQA010001384.1 coordinate 3,834, forward strand.
TATCTGGTTAAAATAAAACACACAAATTCAGACGAACAATAAATAAGGCATAACTAGAGACAAATGCTCATAATTCCCTCTGGTTAAAACACACAAACTCAGATGAACAATTAATAAGGCATAACTTGAGACAAATGCTCATAATCCCCTCTGGTTTAATAAAACGCAAGTAAAAGACACCAAAGCATATTGCATGTTTGAAAATTTAGGGCATGCATCTTCTCCTCTCGGTCTACCCATAGTTTGCGAAGGACGATCCTAGCAGCCCGTTCTATAGCTTTGGTGTAGAGCGTGTTGTTAGTTTGTCCCCCCTTGTCTAGGGTCGTGTCGGTGCTAGTACAGGTTACAACTCCTTGCTACTGCAAGAGACGAGGCCACCAACGCACCACCCATTCACTGCCTACGCTTTGGCCAGGATTTAGAACGGGGACCTTACTTTCTAACCTGAGTCAAAAAACCCAAACCCATGAGTACGTCCCATATGGTTTGCTCCATGTGGGACATGCATGGTAAGAGAGAGTATGTTAGTAGCATTCATGTGCATGTGTGCCATTCATGCCACCCTAACAAACAATTGCATAGCTAACTTATCTTCTTCTTTTGTTGTCTTGTCTTCACTTTTTCACTTTTTCTCTATTCTCCACTAACACTTTAGATTCTTTTCCTTTTGCCAGGAATAGAGTTCAGTGTGCGAATTCCTAGGTCTGAGCCTAGGAGTTCCTTTCTGTGACCTCAATCTTGAGGCGTTATTCTCGACTGTCTTTCCTCGAGCTATTCGTCACTTCCGACAATAGCTCCTCATAGGCATCGTCCTATCACTTGCAATCGCAACCCTGTTCTCACCCGTTTGCAGTCCATCATGGCCCAGCGAGCTTCTGAGACCTCTACACCAGCTGCTCTAGAGGGGATTCCTGTTTTTGCCCCTCCTCACTCTTTTGCCATTTCATCACTCATTCCTTCATCGCTCCATGGTGCCTTCTTTCAGGCACCTGGAGTTCCTCACCCTCCGGTTTCGGGACACTGGCTGACCTTTATTGGTCTGGAGCCCGCAACGGAGGCGGTTACCATGACAACTTCTAGGGCATCTGATCTGACGGTGCCTAGTCCTTCTGTTGACCCTCATTCATTTGATACCCAGTTGGCTGCGATTGTCTCGTTAATAGGAATTCAACCCGCAGCATCTTTGATCCTCCAGCCTCCTATGACATCCCTGCCGCTTGATCTTCCAGCCCTCGGTGCTGCTGCCGATGGTTTTGCCACTATACAATCTCAGCAACTTCTGGCCCTTGCATAGAGGTTGCAAAGCATGGCATTTTCTTTGGATCCCACTTTGACTGCGCCTGTCTGTCCTGTTCCTGAGGATCCTACTCTGCCTGCTCAAGCGCTTCATGCAGCATCAGTCACTCCACCACTGTAGCTGTCGCCACAGTTTCCCTCTGTCCCAACAACAGGCATAGCCACTCTACCTATAGCATCATATTCACAACATGCACAACATATTCCTCTTGCAAATGGTGGTCAGCCTCTTGGGCTGGGAGGAGTACACCAGCCCGTGAACCCGACCATACCGGTTCAGCAGCTGCTACTCCCACACACAACTACACGCACCGCACAACATAACATTTCAATACCTTTGCATCAGGTTTAGGCATCAGTATGCACACCACCACTAGCATACACACACAGGTACGTTGGTCATCATGCTACAGCACCAAGTCATGAGATGATAGATCTACAGGAGCACACGGGTGCTATAGACACAACGTACGTGGGACCTGCCCTGGCTACACACTCAACGTTAGCAACGACTCCCAATGCACTTTTCGCTAGGATGAATGACTTGGAGAAAGCTCTTCGACAAATGCAGGGCGGGGACCGCCAGTCTTTCTCTTTCCGGGACCTCTGCTATTTCCCAGAGGCGTTACTCCCCCCGAACTTCCATATCCCGGAATTCGAGAAATACAATGGGAAAGATTGCCCGATTTCACATCTTCGAGCGTACTGTGGCGATCTCACTCAGCTCTAGGCTGATGAGAGACTTCTCATTCGCCTTTTCCAGAAAAGTCTTACAGGTCCAGCTCTAAAGTGGTTTACGTTGTTAGATATGACCACCATAAAGACCTGGAACGATCTAAGCCAAGCTTTCCTGGAACAGTACTCTTTTAATCTCGACATGGTCCCAAAGTGCGAGGACCTGGTCGCCACCAAGCAGAAGCCCCACGACCCATTCGGGGAGTACGTCGGGCGTTGGCAAGCCCTCGCTTCAAAAGTGCACGATAGACTCTCTGACGAGGAGTCTATCGAAATAATTATTCGAGGAGCGCAGCCAGCCACTAGGGCCCTACTGAGCATTCAGCCCATTTCCACTATCACTGCCCTGATTAATGCTGGCACCCGCGTGGAGAGTTCGCTAAATAGCGGAAGCTTCCCTGCTCTAGCAGCATTCGCCAAGCAGACTATGGCTACCGGCGGAACCAGTAACAATAACATTGGCAACAATGGATCTAACACTGGATTCAACCAGAAGGAGTCTGCTAAGAACGCTGTGGCATACGTTGGAGCCCCTGCTATGCCAGCCAATATGGTGAACCCACCAGCTCAGAATCAAGTCATTTATTCTCCTGCATCTAGAGCACCACGTACTTCACAAATCACTACCACCGCTGAGCCGGTCTACCAGCCAGCACTAGCAAGGCAAGGGCGTTACCTGGGACCTAGGCGGTCACCACGACCTGCGAGAGACTACACTCCTCTGGTTGAGCCGCTGAGCGTCATATTTCCTAAGGTAGCGTCATTACTGAAGCTTCCAGAAATCTGCCCACCGCCAAACTCGATTCCACCATGGTTTAAGGCAAATTTATTTTGCAGTTACCATAGAGTCGTGGGGCACTCTATGGATAATTGCTATACACTTCAGAATGCTATTCAGAACTTGATTGACCGCAAGGCTATCACCATTAACACACAGGAGGCAGAGCCTAGGCCCGTTGCACGGACACCTCACTCATCTGCACCCACATCTAGCAGCATAGTCAGCTAGCCATTGCCTGGGCAGGCACCAGGAACCACGGGAGTGCATTTCCTTTCTTCGGATGAGGTCGAGCCTTTTGATCCTTCTCGCCTCATCCATGATGTCTCAAATCCATTCTCTTATCAGCTGAGTCAATCCTTCATTGAGCCTTTTAATTCTGCAGTCTCTTTAGTTTCACTCCATATTGTCCGTTTTGACTCTAGACCCTCTGATGTGCTCTACCGTGTCGACCGTTTTGAACTGATCAATTTTATTCCGATTGTCGAGCGTGCCAACCATTTGGCCACTTTTGGCAACCCCTTTTCGATGGTTGAGAATCTGTGTCAGAGATGGGGGTATGAGAAAGGAGCACCTCTCAGGCGGAATGGCCAAGGAATCGCAGCACCAATTGCCGTGGAGAGAAGACGCGAGTTTGAAGGACTAGGATACGAGCACAAGCCACAAGACAGATACACAAAGCGTCGCAAGTTTCAAAAGCTCATTATTCCATGAGATTTAAACAATTTTGTCTGTGCGGGATTGCTGGATCCCAATCGAAGTTTGATGCTTACAGAGCCCAAGTCAGACAAGCCGGTCAGTGAGCCAGAATGGGTATGCGTAGAGGAGTACTATTAGGAAGGGGAAATTATGGATTTCGGAATGGGTTCAACATCATCCATGTCCCCAGGGATAGCCATGCTAACATTGCCGCCTCCAGCGTCAATAGAAGGTCTGCCTACCAATTCGGCTACAGTTTGGGATGTAGTAGGGGCGGAATCAGCAGTAACAGCTTCAGAACAACATCTAGTTTTGAGGGGATTACAGCCAGGGCAGCCAGAATCTGAACCTGAGGTGCTGAGGACTACCAACGCGTATTATGTGGATTTCGCTTCCAATGAAGAGGAAGGAGATGCCGTGGTAGCTTAGGTCGATAACATGCTTAGTGACTTGGAGGTTTTATTTCAAGAGCAGTTATCGGTACTGGCAGAAGATGCGTAGGATGAGCTGAGGCGCAAGAAAGGGAAGGCGGTAATGATCAAGGACACAGAGGAACAAGTAGTTACACCGGGTCAGTCTACAATCCTGACCCTTGAAGAGAACAAGTCTTTGAGCGCTAGACCAAAGGAGTTTATCTCCTATCAGCCAGGAGGCGGGTCTAGGTGGTACTATCAGACCTGGCCCCACTTGAGCAGTGGGGTCCAAAAAAAAAAAGATCCTGAGCTAGGCTCAAGAGGGAACTCGGGCGGCAGCACTCACATCAGTTAGACAAAGGACAGCTGCCCACCTGTTGCACATACTGTACAGAGACAGCATGATAGTAAGAGCTTTTGTTCATCAGAGGTAGAACAGTCAGGCGCAAGTTCGAAAATAGTAGAGCCAGGAATCATCAAGGGTGCATACAAGAAGACTAGGGTTACAGTGACCATTCTAAAACACCATCAGGGGCTGTTATCCTTGAGGACATGGACTGCATCGAATAGTCAGAGCCAGTTAATTCATGCTACCTGAAAAAGTACTATCAGTGATCATAAACAGTGTGTCCTCACTCTGCGACACTAACACTTTCTTCCATGCATGCATTCATGCTCTTCCTATATTCATGTAGCTCTGCAACACAACACACATTAATTCTCATACAGTATATGCATATATAGGGTGTAGTTTTCTTGCATCAGTGCATGCAGGGATCTTAGCCCGATGATGATAAGTGGAATAAGCCAGCCAATGTTGGGAATGTGTAGCACCTCCTCAGGTAGATACTATTCAGGAACCTAGGGAGTGAGGGAGCCACTTTCATTGTGAATTGGGCGAAGTACTCAAGCTCTTCAGGGACCCTACACCTCCCAGAGGGAGATTAAATGCTAGGGGTGAGAATGAGAGCATGAGAAATGAAATAAAAAAATATATCTGTGAAAGGGCATAAAACAATAAGAAGTCAGAAGTTGCAGATAGAAGTCCGCCCTAAAGAGAGAGGCGTGACGGGTAGCTCTATCCCTCTAGTTTATCTTGGAGAGGAGTCGAAGTGAGTACCTGGGAGACATGTTCCAAAAGGGCCTAGCCAACCCTTTAAGCAAGCAGAAGCTCCCCACCATAGACCAGGTACCTATTACCTCCAAGCCAGGGATAGGGTGAACCCACACGCCTATGAGGGAGAAAGAATAAATAATAAGTAAAATAAAAAAGCAGGGGTATGGTTCAGTGGGGTTTGGAATGGAGCCCAAAACACAATGACCCATTTCCAGAGAGCCACCCAACAACTAGGGGCTTGGATAGAGTCTCGTGAGGTCTAGAGTTGCCATTCCTTTGTACTTGGCAATAGGAATCCCAATGCTGAGGGCACCAATAAGATCTAACAAATCATTTAGCATGCATACATTTCTTCTTGTAAACATCATCCTAATAAACATCGCAGAGTGTTACTTGGCTCTTTTGTCTTGAATGTGACAGCGACTTTCAATTCGAGAGAATCAAGAGGACATCGCCTAAACTAGGGGCATGTAAGCTGCTCTCGTTGGTTTAGGGCCATTTATGTCAAACCAGGGGCATGTCAGTTGCCCTATAGTTAGACACACTGAGCCAGTACTCGACCAGGGGCATGTAAGCTGCTCCGATTCGTTAAGAGGCATCCATGTCGACCAGGGGCATGTCAGCTGTCCTATGGTTAGACGCTTTGAGCCAACACTCGACCAGGGGCATGTCAGCTGCTCTACAGGTCGAAGATCCCCAATGGTCGGCCGAGAGGCACAGTCATCAATAGTTCCAATTCCCCAGATTTACTGGTCATATCTCATTACTCGGGTACTTGGTTAAAACCAGTTGGGTAACCCGGACCTTCCCTAAGGACTGTGCACAAGATTTAGTTTGTTCAGCAACTCCCTGTTCGGTTAGCTGCAGTCTTTAGTTCTGGGCCAATTTCTTTAATTCTTTTAATACCATTTCAGCTTTTATCTGTCTGCTTTGGTTCTACTTAGTGTTATTGAACGAGGAAAAGTGGAAATCTGTTTCTAAAGAATAATGTTTTGAACATGTCCTACAGGAGATCGTTTTTTCCCTTCTGAAGAGTTTCAGGCCAAGAAAAGCTAAGGTGCCTTACAGATCATGGGTTACCCCACAATGGTTGTGCCCACACAGTGCTCAAATGTTCTCCAAGCTTGGATTAAACAGTTAACTGAAAGTGATCGTGACAAGCTGCAGAATTGGGGAATATCTACAAAGCTTCTGGATATCGCAAAGGTGGAGGTTTCTCGTTATTTCCTGTGTACAGCTTCCCGATTCTGGAGGCTGGATCATCACGTATTCCACTTTGGGAGGATCGAATTGACCCCAACCCTGGACGAGGTCCATAGAATTTGCTGCCTACAAAGGTTCCTGGGACCCACTGTGTTCATGTGGTGTGATGGGTATTCCTCAGTCTTGTGTGAGCTAACTGGCCTATCAACTGGTGAATGTGGTCGTCAGCTCATTTGTTCAGACAGACTCTCTCCCATGCTGAAACTAGCTTACTTTGACAAAGTGGCTGGAATGCACACCTCCCTAGGTGACGAGTTGTGGTTGAAAGGCTTTGTTGTCCGCTTCCTGGGAGAGCTGATTTTCAGCCATGGTCAGATGGTTGTGAGTATTGAAGTCATTGAGATTGCTTTGGCAGTTGCCACCCGGCAGATAGATCAGGCTCCGGTCATCCTAGCAGAAACTTATCGGGCGCTAGGTCGATCACTACGGCGCTGCTGGCATTTTTATGGCTTTGGAGCTTTTGTACAGGTATGGATGGATGCACATCTTGGTGTAGCATTCTTACGCCCATGGCGATCAGCCTTTAAATCCTACTGTCAAAGTGGCCATGTGCGCACACTCACCTCAGTTCAGAAGGAGTACGAGCGATTAGAAAGCCTGACAGAATAGAAGATCATCTGGCGCATTATCCCTTCAACTTCTTACAACTTTGAGGCATTATTCAAGACAACCAACATGCGGTTAATCGTCCTGCCAGGATTGACTGGTGGAGTGGAATATCACCCAATCCGTGTGATGCAGCAGTTCGGTTACCAGCAAGATTATCTTGTTCAGGGGCAAATGCCAGCATGATTCAAAGAATACCCCCCTGAGCTCCTATACTATGACTAGAGAGCTATCCTGCTGCTCAGTGGCTCCATGCGATCGAAAGATCTTGCAGTCATAGAGGGGAAGAGTTGCACAGCAGATTATGAAGCCGAAGTTGAAGAGACCTGGCCAATCTGCAACGCCGCCCCGAGCCGGACGCTCTTTGCCAAAACCTCGGGCTCCAAGAGATCCAGAGATGATGATGATTCTTAACATTCACATCATGTTACTGGTTCTTTGCAAGCTGGAGTACATATAAATATTCCATTGACTTTGATAATAAAATTCAGCAGAACATTTCTGGCTAGTCTAGTTGATAGATCATGGTTGATGCGGATATGAGATCGCCACCCTGACAACATGTGCAAGGCTAGTGCCAGATTCTACTCTCTTCTGCCTGTCGGCTTGGCACTGGGCCCCACCCAGATAATAGCCGAGTATCTCGTTTTATTGCCCCAATCTGAACGAAGGAAGTCTTCACAACTTTTGTGCCAGAAAAGGTCGCACGTTCTTTTACATTTGTGATTTTCCAATCCATGGTTCGTTCCAATGGGACGGATCCTGGTGTTCCTTTTACATTTGAAATTTTCCCATCCACGGTTTGTTCCAATGGGACGGATCCTAGTGTTCCTTTTACATTTGAGATTTTCCTATCCACGGTTCATTCCAATGGGACGGATCCTGGTGTTCCTTTTACATTTGAGATTTTCTTATCCACGGTTCGTTCCAATAGGATGGATCCTGGTGTTCCGTTTACATTTGAGATTTTCCTATCCACGGTTCATTTCAATGGGACGGATCCTAGTGTTCCTTTACATTTGAGATTTTCCTATCCATGGTTCGTTCCAATGGGATGGATCCTGGTGTTCCTTTACATTTGAGATTTTCCTATCCACGGTTCGTTCCAATGGGACGAATTCTGGTGTTCCTTTTACATTTGAGATTTTCCTATCCACGATTCGTTCCAATGGAACGGATTCTGGTGTTCCTTTTACATTGGCATTTTCCCATCCACGGTTCGTTCCAACGGGACGGATCCTGGTGTTCCTATTACATTTGAGATTTTCCTATCCATGGTTTGTTCCAATGGAACGGATCCTGGTGTTTCTTTACATTTGAGATTTTCCTATCCATGGTTCATTCCAATGGGACGGATCCTGGTGTTCCCTTACATTTGAAATTTTCCCATCCACGGTTCGTTCCAATGGGACAGATCCTGGTGTCCCTTTACATTTGAATTTTCCTATCCACGGTTCGTTCCGATGGGAGGGATCCTGGTGTTCCTTTTACATTTGAGATTTTCCTATCCACGATTCATTCCAAGGGGACAGATCCTGGTGTTGCTTTTACATTTGAGATTTTCCCATCCACGGTTCGTTCCAAGAGGACGGATCCTGGTGTTCCTTTTACATTTGAGATTTTCCCATCCACGGTTCGTTCCAATGGGATGAATCTTGGTGTTCCTTTTACATTTGAGATTTTCCCATCCACGGTTCGTTCCAATGGGACAGATCCTGGTGTTCCTTTTACATTTGAGATTTTCCTATCCACGGTTCGTTCCAATGGGACGAATCCTAGTGTTCCTTTTAAATTTGAGATTTTCCTATCCACAATTCGTTCCAATGGGACGGATCCTGGTGTTCCTTTTACATTTGAGATTTTCCTATCAACGGTTCGTTCCAATGGGATGGATCCTGGTGTTCTTTTACATTTGAGATTTTCCTAACCACTGTTCATTCCAATGGGACGGATCCTGGTGTTCCTTTTATATTTGAGATTTTCCTGTCCACGGTTCGTTCCAATGGGACAGATCCTGGTGTTCCTTTTACTTTTGAGATTTTCCTATCCACGGTTTGATCAACTGGGACAGATCCTAGTGTTCCTTTACATTTGAGATTTTCTTATCCACGGTTCGTTCCAATGTGATGGATCCTGGTGTTCCTTTTACATTTGAGATTTTCCTATCCACGGTTTGTTCCAATGGGACGGATCCTGGTATTCCTTTTACATTTGAGATTTTCTTATCCAAGGTTCATTCCAATGGGACGGATCCTAGTGTTCCTTTACATTTGAGATTTTTCCATCCACGGTTCGTTCCAATGGGACGGATCCTGGTGTTCCTTTACATTTGAGATTTTCCTATCCACGACTCGTTCCAATGGGACGGATCCTGGTGTTCCTTTACTTTTGAGATTTTCCTATCCACGGTTTGTTACAATGGGACGAATCCTGGTGTTCCTTTCACATTTGAGATTTTCTTATCCACGGTTCGTTTCGATGGGACGGATCCTGGTGTTCCTTTTACATTTTGAGATTTTCCTATCCACGGTTCGTTCCAAGGGGACAGATCCTGGTGTTCCTTTTACATTTGAGATTTTCCCATCCACGGTTCGTTCCAATGGGACGGATCCTGGTGTTCCTTTTACATTTGAGATTTTCTTATCCACAGTTTGTTCCAATGGGACAGATCCTGGTGTTCCTTTTACATTTGAGATTTTCCCATCCACGGTTCGTTCCGATGGGACGGATCCTGGTGTTTCTTTTCACATTTGAATTTTCCCATCCACGGTTCGTCTATTAGGATGAATCCTGGTGTCCTTTTCATTTGTGATTTGCCTTGATGTCGGCTGGTAACCCGAACTACCCGAATTACTTCCGTGATCAGTCACTTCTCGGTCGGCAAGCACCGTGAGTCTTGTCCAGTGCCTTTTTCGACAAGTGTGATAACCAGTCATGTCTTCTATGAGCTGATTGGTCGTCAACTTGTCAGTATTTGGTCATTCGTTTTGTTTCTCTGTTTGGCTTCGGCTATGGTGGCGGGACCTCTGGTACGTTAACTGATTAGTGGCTAGTTGTCGGTGGCTAACTCTTGCGTGTGGCTTCACGTGGGTGTCTTTGTCAACCCTGAGCATCGATTTTTGTTCTATTCGTCCTCCGACCACGCTCAGGGAGGGGCATCTGTAGACACCCCAATTTCCTAATTTTGCAGGATGGAGATGTGGTGGCTGAGCTTTAACCCTAATTGAATCCACTAAAGCCCAATTGAAGCCCATTAGGCTCATGGAGGCCCACAAGGCCCACATAGGCCCACATAGGCCCATGAAACCCTAATTGAGCTCACTTGGGCCCATAAGACCTATTTAAGCCCATTAAGCCCAAGTGAGTCTACTTTGGCACCAAAGCCCATGAAGGCCCCTATAAACAACTCAACTCATTTTTCTTCCAACCCAACACTTTAGTTTCCTCTATCCATATTCATCATTTTTCTCCTTCTTCATTTACTAATGTTTTTCTACCAAAAAACATACAAATTTCACACCCATTTTCTCCTCCTCACTGAACCCACTTCTTCTCCGCTGATCTCCCACGAATCAGCCTGAACCCACCTCCTTACTGAGCTTATCAGCCAGCTTGAGCTTCACCACTGATCCAGCAAATCTCCAAGCATCTCCAGCCACTGGATGGGTCACCGGAGGAGCCTAGATCACCGTCGATCATTGTCGGCGGGCAAGGGACAAGATGGAGCCTGGAGGACCGTGGTTGGCTAGGCCGTTAGATGCTGGGAGTTCAGTTACTAAGTGTCGGGAGTTGTGTTAGGTTGTTAGGTGGTGGTTGGAACTCGATGATGGGTTGTTAAGCCACCGTCGACCTCACCTATAAATAGGGGGTACAGAGTGAGAATTGCAGAGAAAAAAAAAGGAGAAGAGAGGAGAGACCCCAGATCTCGGAGGCGTTTTCCTGCGACGTTCCAGAGTGCGATAGCCAGCCCTAGCGCCTCCTCCAGCCAGCTCCAGTCGTTCGCGCCACTACAAAACTAGGTATGCCCTCCTTTCACCTCCAATGCCTCCAATTCTAGTCCCCTAGGATCCCTAGAGTCTTCTCGAGTCGATTCTTAATCGATCTAGAGGGTGTCAGGTCGGAATTAGCCCCTAGGCCTCACCGAAGCTATTTTCCGGTGGCCTAGGTGGAGGGATTGGTCTAGGACACGGTCCTGGCCTCCGAGAGTTGTCCCTTCCTCCCTGGATCCCCCTCTCGCTTTTCCGCTCCTTCGTACGCTGTTTTGCTGCTCCCCAAAGCCTCCACCAGAAGCTCACTGGCGTCGCCCCACGTCGTCGTCGCTGGAGAAGACGACCAAAGCCAGAGATGAACACCGAGCCTCCAGCCCTGCCGTGCCGCTCCAAGCCTCCAGAAAGTTTCCACAATGCCTCGCGAAGCCTCCGGAAAAGCGTCACGAGCCGCCGATCATCACAACGACCAAGCTCGCTGGAGAAGAACACGACGACGGCTGTCAGAGCTCCCCTCCTCATCATCGTCCTCCATTTAGCTCCTAGAGAAGGGAAGAAGCTCCTCCCGATGCCCCGATGCCTCCACAACAGCTGGATCGCCGCACCACAGCATGCCAGAAGCTCCTTCTTAGCCGACGTCGTCACCGGAGCTCCTCCATGGCGAGGGAGGTGAGAGGCCTGCTCCCACCATTCGTTCTTGGATCCACTCCGATGGATCATCTACCCTCACCTCCTTCTTGCTTCCCGTGAGGTCTGATCTCAGATCAGACCATGGGAAGGCAGAGATCAGACCATGGGAAGGCTTTTTATGCCCCCCTCCGGCGGTTGGCGGCGGCGGAGTTCCGTCGCCGGTGACCGTCATTTCTTTTCTTCTTTTAAAAACAAATTAAAACTTTTATTTTAATAAACTTCTGAAACTTTTCTTTTCTTTCATTTAGGTCCTTTTTGTATTACACATGGGTCCTTTTATTACAAAATAGGTCTTCCATTCATTTTTCATTAATCATTCGAATAAAGTTTTAACTGAAAATATTACATTCTTCCTCCTGATCATTTAAAATAATGTTTTCCAGGCATTAAACTTTAGCAAAAGCCCTCAAGTTTTCTTTTATTGCATTTTATTTAGGAATTTTGCGTAAGAGACCCTGAGCTTTCTTGAAATCTTTCTAAAAGTTCATTTTTCTGGTTAATTTGCATTTAAGCCCCTGCATTCTTCTGAAATCATCCAGGATGTTTTTGCTGGTTAAATTGCACTTCAACCCTATAAGTTTTTGAAAACTTTTCTGAAGCATGATTTCTCGAGGTAAATTGCATTTTAACCCTCAGTCTTTACTGAAATTCTTCTGGATGCTTTATTTTGCTGGGTAATTTGAAGTTTAGCCCCTGTACTTCACTGATTTTACTTTGAATGCCTGTTTTCAGGGGTAAAATGACTATTTTGCCCCTGAAACTTTCTGGAACTTTCCTGAATCATTTTTCTTGCATATTTTACCCTGAATTCCTACTGAATTGTTTTAAATGCATGTTTTAGTGGTAAAATTGCATTTTAACTCCTAGGAAACTTCATTTTGACTAGGATTGCACATATTTGCACATTTGATGTCAGATTTCTTCATAATTGCATAGAATGTGTTTTCCTATGTATTTTTGATGATTTGTGCTTCAGAACTTCAGGTTTCTTCAGAATTTGGGTTTTCTACACAAATGCCCCTAGAATTCTCACTATTTAGACTCACATATGCATTTTGCACATTTTTTCACATCTTTCCGTACAAGTTTTCTTGCCTTTCCTTCCTTGCTTTGTGCATGCTTTTCTAGCTTGTTCCGAGCTTTGTTTTCTCGTTGTTCCCCAGATTCCTCTCGATTTTCACCTTTAGATTTATTTTGGCTTTCCATCGCCCGAGGGCGTACATTAAAAGGCTTCACAAAGCCGACGTTGTCCCGGAATGAGGATTAATTTTCCCTTTTTGATTTTCTTGGATTTATCCCAATTTTCGCTAATTTGCGAGACGCTTTCCAAGAATTTCTCGATTTTCACGATTTTCCTCATCGCCCAAGGGCGTACAGTAAAGCAGCATTCTCAATGCCTACATTTGACCCTTAGATTAACTTTTCACTTTGTTTCATTTCTTTACTTTGATTTGGCATGTTTTCAGTCATATTTAGCATGAGCATATAGAATAAGCAAGCATACATCCATAGACCATTGACAATAGGGAAACCTAGAAAGATTGAGTTTTCTCAAGCGCATGGGGGTTCCTAACCCCTTCCCCATGCGTAACCAGAATCCTTACCCTTTCTCTGGCCTGCATTTATTTGTGCATTGTTCATTAGGCACGAAGCACACACATACATTCTGCATCTTATTTGCTTTCCAGTTTTCTTGTGTTTTTTGTTTTCCTCGTCTTTCCATTAAAAGACTAGGTGGTGACTCCTTTCCTTATCCTTTTTATCTTCCTTTGGTGTTTCCGGGTCTAGTCTCTTCCTTTGGATTCACCATCTTCGCCGAGACCATATCGGATCTCCTCGTGTGCTTCCACGCACCCGGTAGGAGGAGAGTCGTGCAAGGGTTCCACCGGTATGGTCACAGTTCTCGAAGAAAGTGATATGTAATATATTGTTTTGCCTTGTGTTATATTTATCGACTTGTATTAAGATATTTTAGTGTTGTATTAGCTACTTTTTTGTAAAAACTTTGAATGTGTAAAATCTTATGTTGTATGATCGATTGAAACTTTTTTTTATAAAATCTGTATATGTGTAATTTAATGTACTTGTGAATGTCATTTTACCAGGTATATGAATCTAAATTTTAGCAGGTTCAATTCTATAATGTATTGCTTTAATTTTTTTTTAACTGCCCAGTATTAGCGAGGATATTTCCTCGCTATATCCTCACAAATAAAATGGTATTTATTGAGCACTTAGCGAGCAAATTGTGAGGAAATGTCTTCGCTATATCCTCGCAATTTTGTCGCTAAAACTAGAACGACGATACAATCTCATGATATTTAGCGAGCATTTACCGAGGAATTACGAGGATATAGCGAGGACATTACGAAGAAATATTTCCTCGTAATATCCTCGCTAGCTTTACATGAGCACATTGCGAGGATATATCCTCGCAGTATTGATTTAACGAGTTACATAGCTACGAGGATAATTATTCCTCGCTATGTCCTCGTTAAACGTTGTAACGAGGATTTAGCAAGGAATCAGCGAGGACTTAGTGAGGAATATTGTCCTCGCAAAATCCTGTTTCTCTTATAGTGAACTCACCCAAAAAGCAGACAACGAAAGCACGTAGCCACAGCTCATCACCAAGCATCACATGACTCCGAGCCACCTCGTTAAAGTATTCCAACCACAGCAAAGGGGTCGCCCTATTAGTGTACATGAGATGTTGACCGCACTCATCGGTTGGAAGACCAATTAGCTAGCTCAAAAAGGAGGCATAGTCACCGCATCGCATAAACACAATAGGCCCTAAAAGCTTTGACAAGCTATAGATCCTTTGCACCTCCTCCGGTGTGGGAGCTATCTCTACTAGGTCGAAACAAAAGAAATGATAAGCAAGCTTCCAAAATCTGGTAGCAACACATAAGAGATATCTGCTGACTTCCATGTTGGCAATGCCCAGAAACTTCATGGAGATTCCCTAGAGTCGGAGTTTCTCATGGTTGTCGGTAGTAAGAATGCCAACCCAGGCATGAAGCTCACTGGAGCAGTGCACCGATGTCACCATCGTTGGAAATCCCTACAAAGAGCATGCTCCCTTCATCAAAAAAGAGAGGAAGAAGGAAAAGAAAAATGCAGTGAAGTAGAGACCTCAACGACCACAGCAAGGCTGACAAAACTAACTCACCAATTCAGCACTGGTCTACCCAAAAAGGACCTTACTGTGTCAAGATCCCTAGCCAAGAGAGGAGTGCTAAACACAAGAGCCAAAAGCCAAACAACAAATTCTATGCCTCTTGAGCAGGAGCAACTGAATAAAAGAAGAGGCATCGCGAGAAGAGGTCGTCTGCATGGGTGACTGTAGCTTCTATTACGTCCAAATGAAAATATTAGGCTAATTTTAGAAATGAGTAATCCCAGTAAGCTCCATAAGCACCTAGAGCTAGCAAAATCAACTAGCACATGAAACCAATGCACCTTACCAACACAAGTTACAAACGTGCAACCTATAGAATTCAAAACGTAGCTCAGTTTATGTGTTTGGCTCAACAACTAGTGCAAACTATTCAAACACTTACAGACAACGCCATCATACACACAACACATCCAAGCACACACAGAGGACAAGAACAAAACATCTCTTCATTTAATCAGGCAAGTTTTAGTCCAATATACATCAAGTTTGAATTACAATACAAGCCAGATAGAGCAAAACAAAGTAAACATCTAGGCAGCTGAACTAGTCATCCTCGGGGTTCCACTCCTCGTTTGAGTCTGAGGCCCCCTTCTGAACAATAGCAGTAGCATTGTGGGCCAACCTACATCCTAGTCGGTGAGAAATTTGAGCTGGAGTGGGGAGAACATGGGAAGGACCATGGGTAGAATAGTAGCACCCCTTGCACCCTTGTCCTCAAACCTATCCTAGGGGTCGAAGCCAACGGAGATCTCGCTAGTATCGAAGTTTACCTGATCACTTGGGGCACCTTCCTACAAGTAAACACAAACACATGAATTGATTAAGTACAGTACAGGGCAGTTTAACTTTACTCAAACAAATGTGTACCACCAATGCCACTTGTCATCGCCTTGCCTGCAAAGAAACCATGTTAGTAACAATGTTCAAGCATATAAAAGTTGTTGAAATTTACAATTGTGGTTTACCTCCTACACCCTCATGTCCTCGTAGAAGGCTACAAACCGATCCTTGAATCCCTACAGAAACCATTAGTTTGTTAGAATTTAACAAAGAAATGTAGAACAGAGAAGGGCAAAACAAAAGCCATGCTTACCTACACCCAATTGACTCCAAACCACATGCCTCTTTGATTTTCTTGCAGCTCCTCTGGGAAGAGATGTGGTTTCCCGACCTACTCGAACCATCCTTGGTACTCGTCGTACCCGACCTCTCGAAGGATGAACCTACTCCTGGAGGCACATGCATCGATAATGGCAAACTATGCCACTACGTTGGTCAAGGCCTTCGACTTCATATCCTGAGGAGGAAGTTGTGAGATGCAAAACTCGTCAGTCAACTGCTGATGTACTCGCCCAGTGAATACACCGACTCCTTTAGGTAGTAGAATTGAACTTGCTTCCTCCTCAGCTCCAGGGTAGAGTTTAGGGGTGCCCAGTCTAGTCCCTTGTACTCCTCGAAATGATGTAGGTGCACCTAAAAAGCAAACAACAGCAAGGCTTAGTAAGCAGCTCAGTAGAACAGTAAATAAAACATTAAAGGCAACTTGCATCTCCAATATGTAGGAGGTCCAGTAGAAAATGGTAGGACTCATAGCGGAACACCCGAAAGGTGACCGGGTGGTCTTGCTCGCACCATTGGTGTGGAAATGGAAGCATGTCTGGGCGAAGACGATAGAAATAGTGGCCCCATTACACATGCACATTGGTCGAGTACTGCCAAACAAGCAAATCAAATAATTAGAACGACATTCAAAGAGGGATGGTAATAATAATACAAACAAGCAGCTAACAAGCAAGGCAAGCACTCATCGTCAGCATGGGATACAAGCCAACATAGGAGTGGTAGTTTTTCTACACCACCCCATCCAAACCACACATCAGCCAAGCATAACTAGCACTACCCCAATCATAGTGGTCCAATCACTCCAAATCTGCTAAGTAGATCAGCCAATCTACTTTGACGCAATATCATGAGGCATCATTAAAGATGAGCCAGATCAACTCCAGTAGAAAGTGCCACAGCACGAACGCTGCCTTGTTCGAACCAGGTGTTGGCCAGGCCACTCCTAGTCCCACTATCGCAACCACTCCAGGGTGTAGGAGTAAGTGGACCTCTTATTGCGCTATAGCTCGTTTCCCAGCATACTAGGCAGCCAAAAAAATCCTTGGGTGGTGGTTTTGACAATCGGCTCCTGGTCAAAGCGTAGGCTCGACAATAAGGTAAAAGCTCCCTCAGGAATAGTGGCAAGCGGTGGAAATGCTCTAGCATCGGTGCCTAATGGCACCTCATCATCCTCCTAGTGTCCCCATCCTGACAAGAAAGCATCAAACAAGGTCAGAAAAAAAAACAGATAATCATGAAACAAACCAAAATGCCTGAAATTGCCCTAACCTAGAACTCGAGGCACTCATTGATATGATCTGGGTCTAGTAATCGCCTGCTGAAGTTTCCAAACTCCGACAAGATCAAAACTTCAAGCTCAGTATTATGCATTTGCCAATAACTTAAACAAGCACAAATATATATATATATATATATACATATATAACACACACATATATAAATATATATACATATATATATGTATATATACATATATATATATGTATATATA
>JAMKQA010001385.1:0-20572 GCA_024699735.1 Posidonia australis
AAATGGACCGGTCGACCGTTTTTCTGGTAGCTTTAATTCCTTTGAATTTCGATGCTCCGAGTGATGTACCGATATACCCTGATTCGGTATACCGAAATAATTCGGTATGTCGATATGCATATAAGCTACAAAAGGCTTCTATCTTTGCATATGAGTCCAATTACATTAATATTATACATAAATGAATATTATGCCTTTGTAAATGATTTTCATTTTCAATACTCGAATATTTCATATTTTCTTAAGTGATTATTAACAATTAATCACATTTCATTTATTATCATCAAAATCTACTTATAGATTTTTTTCAACAACATGAGGACGCCATTGGATAATATCTTGTCGTCGATCCAGTGAATTGAGGACTTGCATTACACCCAAATCTGCATCTCCCCCAAAGGCTTCTTAGTAGTCAATATAGTGAATGGACAACGGGTAATCACAAGTATTATTGACGAATATGGAAGCATCAACATCACCATCTTACCTCCAAATCTATAGATCCACAGTTTCATCGCACTCACTAACAATTAATACCATAGGAAGATGATATCATGAGAATGTTATGATTTACATCGTTCATGTACTATAAGAAAATTGAGATTAACATCCCTAATTACACATTTTTTTATACCACATCCTGCATGTCAATTTGACATTTGGAGATAAAACAAAGAAAAATTCAATCTAGCTGACCATGTACTGTATTAATTGTAGCAACAATAACGCGCTGATTCCCATTTGTGTAAACTAAATTCTTTTCCCTCACTTTTTTCTTATATCATTATTGTTATCATTGTGATTTTAGAAGAAAAAAATTTCACGTCTGACTTCAAGACTGCTACATTAACTTTTGTTTGTCAATGTGAATCGTGCTTACAATGGCATATGATCCCCCTACCATATTCTCATTAGCTTATCTCAATATTCTTCCAAGGATCATAGTTATCATGATTGTGACATGATCCTGTATAAGCAAGAAATGGGCAAGTTGAGTGGATAACATGACTATGCTTGGTGGATTACAATGGCTGGATTAACTGAGTTTGAATAAAATTGTCATGATTAAAATCATATTTGTTTGTCCCTCAAAAGAGTTGTTGAAAAAATTATATAAAACTTGGAACCATTTTATTTACGGAAAATGATAAACGTATCACAAAATCAATCCTATGTCAACCCTTGGACTACTTTACAAACGACATTAGATTTATTTCATGGAAAAGCGGAATTATGTGTCCTATACTCCTTCTATGCATCACTTGCAGTTTCCATACATACATATCCTAAAATAATGTGCAAGAGTCGAGATAGAGAGTTCTGACATAAAATTGTCATCCATGTGTAATTCAAATATCACTTTGCTCACATTTCTCATCAGACATTAGAAATGCAATTATATACCTATTACGATTTTTAAGACAAAACTATAAGGATGGGCAAGCATCTTTTACGATTTTTAAATATTAACCATTAATCTTAATTATTATCAGCTTCTACGTGAGAGGCAATACGGTTAGGGCCCACTGGGCCTTCCAAATAAAAGAACAAATACAATTCTTTGCTTTTAGGTGCCAGTGGTTTGTAAATCTTCTGGTTTTGCTAACAAATACAATTCTTTGTCAATGTGAATCATCCTGACAATGGCATATGATCCCGCTACCTTATTCTTCCAATATTCTTCCATGGATCATAGTTACCATGATTGTGACAATATGGTCATGTACAAGCAAGAAATGAGCAAGTTGAGTGGATAACATGAGTATGCTTGGTGGATTATTAGAATGGTTGGATTAACTGAGCTTGAATAAAATTGTCATTATTAAAATCATGCTTGTTGGTCCTTCGAAAGGGTTGTTGAAACAATTATATAAAGCATGGAACTGTTTTATTTATAGAAAATGATAACCAAACCACAAAATCAATCCTAAGTCAACCCTTGGACTACTTTACAATCAACATGAGATTTACTTCAAGGAAAAGTGGAATTATGTGTCCTATGGTCCTATGCATCACTTCCAGTTTCCATACATATACATCCTAAAATAATGTGCCAGAGTTGAGAAAGAGAATTATGACATAATATGGTCATCCATGTGTTATTTTACTATCACTTTGCTCAAGTTTGTCGTCAAACATTAGAATTGGAATTATATACCTATTATACTTTACTATCCCTAATTTTGCTATGGTACCAAACTTTTACATGTTTGCCATTTTACTCTAATTCCTTTATCATTTTGTTGTTTTATGTCTTCATACAATAACAATGTTATTACAATTTTGTCATTTTGCTTTCATTCATCTAACATTTTCCTGTCATTTTAGTGAAATAGCAAAATAATAGCAATTTGCTTCTTTTCGTTTATAAATTATCTCTATCACAACTCCCATACATTGATGGAAAGTAAATATATATCTAGAAACTATAAGTGGTTTAAGCCCTCCTATATGAGCACAACCCAAATTTTCCTGATTTGTTTACTACCATATGGATCCACTTTGAGGTCTACATGTGCGAGATCTTTATCAACATTGTCTCTTTCTTCGAAGAGAAGATTTCCACAGGACTCTTTTTATCATGTGTAAAATTTGGTGTTATTGCAAGTTTTGCATGATTACGACATTCTACCTTATAGGATAAGACACGTCAATTGGAGTATCCTTCTTATGTTTTAGGATAGGAAACTGATTCATGAAATTCAAAATCGACTCATTTTCAAAAGGAATTCAAAAATATTTTATTTTATGAGAAAGTACACGTGTTACTAGGACCCATAATATATGTTCTAGTAGTGCACTTGTAATTTCCTATAGTAATTTGTTAATTATTTTGCTCTTATCTATTTGTTATTACACGTTTTTATTCCACATCCTACGTGTCATCTTAACATTTGGAGATAAAACAAAGAAAATTTAGTCTAGCTGACCATGTGCTGTATTTATGGTGGCTACAATAATGTTTGATTCCCGTTTCTGTCAACTAAATCCCTTTCCCTCACGTTTTTCTCACTTCAAGACTAGTACATTTACTTTTGTTTGTTAATGTGAATCACGCTCAGAATGGCATATGATCCCCCTACCGTATTCACATTAGCTTATCTCAATATTCTTCCAATGGTCATAATTACTTTTTCCGATCTATGGAAGTGCATTTTAGTTGACTTTAACCATGCCGGCGACAACCTCGGGACTTGGCACGAAAGGCTAAATACACGAGGAACAACAAAGTCACGGCAAAAATAAAATAAAAATGCAGAAGTCACCACCTAATCTATTAAAATGGAAGACGAGGAAAATCATATAAATCATACAAATATGCCAATGAAAAGCAGGTCATAAACCAGAAATGGGTAAGGATCCCTGTTGCGCACGAGGAAGGTGTTAGGCACCCTCGTGTGTCCGGTAAATCGATCTTTTTATATGTTTCTCATTTGCTTATGAAATGTCGATTTTTCAGCCTTTACTGTACGCCCGAAGGCGTATGCCATGCCATGCTAAGTGAGTGATGTTTTATGCTAAAAATAAGGGTGCAGGGAGTGCAGGGGTGTGTCCTAATGCTCAGAAATATCGCCCATATATTGGGTCAAGTGTCGATGCAAAGATATTGCATAAATAAGATCAAGGATCTAAGTATTTTGAACGATTTTTCATCCTGACTTTACTACATGCAATGTTTGATCTAACATGCATAGAAATGGCTAAAAACAGAAAAAGGTCTTTTCGGATATATCTAGGAAGAAAGCCAGAGAAAATTAAAAGCAAATCGAAGCAAGAAATCATGCTAAAAACCATGTGAAAACCTGCTGTGTGCTACTAAAAACAGGCTGATGCGCTTGTTAGGTGCGCCAGACTGGTGCTCTAGTCGAGTGCGTCACTTATATGCTCCTATGTGGGCCAGAAAGATGTGCTAAGGAAAATATCAGAAAGTCATGCAGTGCAATGTCATATAAAGGCATTCCAGAAAGTTATGCAATGTAAAGTCCTTGTAAAAAATATAAAATATCCTTTAAAAATGAAAGACATGCAAGTATGAGAAGCTCATGGATCTTGTACTCAAGGGCTAGTAGTCTCACACAAAGCCACATCCTACTCATGTTGAATAAAAACAAGGTTCAGCCATGTCACAGGATCATAGACTGATGCATAGAATCTCCGTAGAGGAGCAAAGTGCAATCAGCCTACCAGATGTTGAACCATGAACTTAATATCCAAAGGGTAAAATGACTGAAAAACAACATCATTTGAAGCTGAAACCATGTATGCACAATCATGAAATACCAAAGAATCGCCACTAAAAGAATCAGACTCAAAACTATTCGGGAAAACATGCAGATGGGGATGCAAAATAGGGTGATCTATTCTCTGACCAGTCTGGTGCACCAGAATGGTGCGCCAGAGTGGTGCTTTGATTTGGTGCGCCACTCGGGTGCGCCATATAGGTGCTCCAGAATGGTGCTCTCCAGAGAATCTGAATCAGACTGCAGTCTGATTCAAAATTCTGGTTCAGATCCAAAGACTGGTGATTTCTTTTTTATTAAGCTAGTTATGCAAATGATGAATAGAAATATGATGAGATGAAAATGAACAGAAAACCTTTTCCTTTTATTTGATTCAAAAAAACAAAATGATTCATGGGTTTATGACAGAAATGCTTATACAAAATCTTGAAGAACATGTGTGATAAAACAAAGAATGGCCATGTGCTGTATTTATGGTGGCTACAATAATGTTTGATTCCCGTTTCTGTCAACTAAATCCCTTTCCCTCACTTTTTTCTCACTTCAAGACTAGTACATTTACTTTTGTTTGTTAATGTGAATCACGCTCAGAATGGCATATGATCCCCCTACCGTATTCACATTAGCTTATCTCAATATTCTTCCAATGGTCATAATTACCATGATTGTGACATGGTCCAGTACAAGCAAGAAATGAGCAAGCTGAGTGGATATAACATCAGTATGTTAGGTGGATTACAATGGTTGGATTAGTACTTGAGCTTCAATAAAATTGTCATGATTAAAATCAAGTTTGTTTGTCCTTCAAAAGAGTTGTTGAAAAAGTTATATAAAACCTGGAGCTATTTTTTTTTACAGAAAATGATAAACATTCCACAAAATCTACCCTAAGCCAACCCTTGGACACATTACAATCGACATGAGATTTATTTCATGGAAAATTGGAATTATCTGTCCTATGCTCATTCTATGCATCACTTGCAATTTCCATACATATTTATCCTAAAATAATGTGCGAGAGTTGAGATAGAGAATTATGACATAATATTGTCATCCATGTGTAATTTTATTATCACATTGCTCACATTTCACGTCAGACAATAGAATTGCAATTATATACCTATTTTATCTTACTATCCATCATCTTGCTATGGTACCAAAATAATAATCAATCAATATCCATTGATCAAGTTGACCTAGTTATTGAGGGAGTTGTTTAGCATCCGAAGCTTCCTTTCCTCCGAGAGCCTTTTGGCAAAACGAGTGAGCTGATCTTCGTTGGTCTCCTTCCCGTCGACTGCCACGTAATTACCAGTCTCCAAATTAACCCTAGAGACGGGCTTCTTTAAGAGGTTCTTTCCTATTTGTACCAAGTTTTCCAAGTTCTCCTTTGTGGATATGTCCACAGATGATGCATCCCCAGTCAAGGCATCCTCCTGCATATACATTCAATTAATTTCTATGTCATCGTCAGTAAGTAATTAAGTATGTATGTATGACTATCGAGAATCCAGACTACTAGAGAGACTAAAAAGATGAACAAACCTGGATACGCAAGTAGTTCTTCTGACAGTGGCGTGCTTGGAACAGAATGGAAGCATGGATGTCTACCATGTCACCGCTCGCTTGGCTGAAGCTGTCGATCAGAGGCGTCGACCCACCATTGTATAACCAGCTAAGTGCACCCCAATTGGCGGCGTCGTTTGCACTATACTTCTGCTCCGCTTTGGCAGACCCTGTCCCAATGGATACAACCAAGAACCTCTCAATATCCGTCGGCTCGATCGGTGAGAAGGATTCATTGTCGGAGGCGATCTCTTTCGTGACCATGGTCATGGCCACAAGTGCCTGTTAATCAATCACATGTATCAGCGTGACGTTCCATCGCACCGACTAACAATTAGTACCATATATAGGAACATGCATGATATCACATGTATGTTATGACTTACGGGATTATTTGCGGCAACACCACCATCGACGAGATTGAAGCTCCTAGTGTTCCCTTCGGAGTCCTTGGTCTCGAAGTAATGAGCTGGGAGATACGTAGGAGCCGCAGATGTGCCGATGCTGATATCTGATAGTAGTGCATTCTTCGATGCCTCTCTCGATGCCTACGCTCATCCAACAAGATTAACCAATGTATATATATAATTAACCTGATGTTCATATAGAGGGATTTTTACTTCAAATGTACAACAAGATTTCGAGTATATATTTTCCTTGATTAGTACCTCGAACGTTGAGAATGTGGTTGGTTGCAAGACTTTGATGTCGAATGTCGGAACAACAATGTTTGTAGTTGTCCCGCCGACCTTCGTATCGCCAAGGAGTCCCCGCACTAGGGAGTGAAGATACTTCCCATCGTATTTTGGCCCAGTGACTGTGGTGAGTAAGCGCTTTACCGATTTGAGTGGTCCACTGCCAGCATCGAACAACAATAATTAATATGTCATGAATATTATTTCCCAAACATGCATCTCATGTGCCTAATAATTAGGTCGACATATTATGATCCAGCAGCATTTGATAATATACATATATGTTAGAATAGTTCTACATTGAAAATGTAAAGATCAAGATTTATGATTATATATAGATAGATCTTTCTACTTAGTGTCAATTAATTTTGAATTAGATGTCTATATTTCAATATGATATTTGAATCAAGATATATATATATTTATTGAAACATTGTTGTATTAATACATAGTTTATCGTTAGGATTGTTTACCATGATTCTCGTGCAAGCCATAAGGATCAGAAGTGCCCTTTTTTTAATTCTTAAACTCTTAGATGCGATGCTAAGTATTCATTCTGCTTTAGCTAATCTTATTGTAATAAGTTAAAAAAAATTTAACCTATCAGTACTGTAAAGGTCGACTTGGTCATATGCTGTGAGAAATAACATGTATCGATTCTGGTAGCTCACCCATATTGTGGGAAAATCTTTGGGCAATTATCCAAGTAGAACTTGCTGATCTGATCAGCTGCAAACAGCGGGCGTCCGCTCTTGTCAGGGGCGGTAAGCATGGCAGTAACAAGCCCTCCTGTGCTTGTTCCAGCGATGACATCGAAGTAGTCCGCGATCCTTGTTAGGGGCGGTAAGCATCGAAGTAACAAGCCCTCCTGTGTTTTTAGTACCACATCCTGCATGTCAATTTGACATTTGGAGATAAAACAAAGAAAAATTCTGTTTAGCTGACCATGTGTTGTATTCATTGTAGCTACAATAATGCGTTGATCCCATTTGTGTCAATTAAATCCCTTTCCAGCACTTCTGTCTTACTTCATTATTGTTCTCTTTGTGATTTTGGACGAAACAAATTTGACGTCTGACTTTTAGATTGGTACATTTACTTTTCTTTGTCAATGTGAATCATGCTCACAATAACATATGGTCCCCACATCAAATGTCTTGAATGCTATGTTGCAGGCAACTAAAAGGAATAACTTAATTTCTGGGATTAGTTTTCCTAATGAAGGTCCCTCGGTTAATCTGCAATATGCAGATGACACTTTACTCTTTCTGCCTGATAATATTGAGAATATGATTAATATCAAAAGAATTTTATGCTGCTTTCAGACATGTTCTGGTCTAAAAATTAACTTCCAAAAATCATCACTCACTGGAGTGGGGGTTTCCCAGGATGATTTGTTATTTTCTTATGATATCATGGGGTGTAAGAAGGTTAATCTCCCTATCACCTATCTAGGATTGCCTTTACATTTTTAAAAAACCAATGCTAACAGTTGGGCCCCTGTGATTAAGAAAGTTACTAACAAACTCTCCTCTTGGAAGGTCAGACATCTGTCTTTAGGAGGCAGATTAGTCTTGGTTAATGTTGTATTATCTGCAATCCCTACATACTACATGTCGGTCCTGCATATGCCCTTAAAGATAGAGAAAAAAATAGACACTCTAAGGAGTAAATTTTTATGGAATTCACTATCCCCTAATCATAAAGGGATGCATTTAATCAAATGGTCTAACATCTGTAGATCTAAAAATCGAAATGGTTGGGGAATAATTAATCTGAGAAATTTCAGTGTAGCTCTAAAGATCAAGTTAATTTGGCAATTTTTCTCTAATCAATATAGCCCTGCTTGGAAACTTATTCTTAGGGCTAGATACTTGCACAGGGGTCCTGGAGCAATACTGAATTCTTCTACTTCTATCTGCTTCCCTCTGTGGAGTCATATTAAACAAGGCTTTAACATTTTCAACTGCTTTTCTACTGCTACTGTTGGCAATGGTATAAATACTATATTCTGGAATCAAAAATAGTATAATGATACTCCTCTTAACTCTTCTTTACCTGAATTATACAGTGCAGCCAGATTTAAAAAGGCATCAGTAAGAACAACTTTGGATCTGTTTCATACAGATTTTAATAGATTGTTCAATTTAGCTCACTGTTATTCAATTAATCCCACAGTGCTTCAATCTCAGCTGGAATGTTTTGTTAACATTATGCAATCCTTAAATTTGGAAACAAGAGATGATAACTTTAACTGGCTACCTCCCAACCATTGCACCTTTACTGTGAAGGCAGCCTACAGTATTTTTAATGATGGGGGTCTTCATAATGTTTTTTATAAAAGCATCTGGGAGAGTTATACTCCTTTAAAGCTCAAACTTTTCTCATGGTTAGTTATTAAAAATAAGAATTTAACAAAAGAAAACTTATTAAAAAGAGCTTGGTCTGGTACCCATTATGCACATTTTGTTCTGCATATAGTGAAAACAATAATCATCTGTTTTTAAATTGCTCATTTGCAAGGGATATTTGGGATTTCTTTCTGGTCTCAGATCTTTATCCTGGTTATTTCTGTGTAGCTGATTTATTTTCGTCTGCCCCTCATCTCAAGTTTGATTTACCTTATTCTGGGTGGACTTTGTTACTTCAAATCATTCTCTGGTTGATTTGGAAAGAAAGGAATAATAGGATTTTTCGCAATTCATTTAGACCATACTCTTTGATCATTAATGATATTATTTCTCTGATGAATTTCTAGGTAGAGAATCTTGTTACAGGTTTTGAGAAGGAAGATATGTTGCAATTTGTCTCTGCCATGGCTTCACAACCTATGGAGTCTTCCATTCCCCCTTCTATTCCTTCCTCATCAAGAATACCATCTGGAGATGAATCTCAGAATCCCATGGACAATATGCAAGAGTGATGTCAGCCTGTTTAGTGAAGAAAAATTTTGTGTTACATTTAAATTGCTCCATCTTTGGTGATAAATTTTGAGACTTTATTAAGGCAGTTAAGCCTGAGGTTTTATAATATTTATACTTTGACATTGTTTCATACCTAGCATTTAAACCGATGAAATACTATCTATCTCAACCATTAACAAAAAAAAAAAAAAAACATATGGTCCCCACACCTTTTCACATTAGCTTATTTCAATTTTCTTCCAAGGATTGACAGTTGTCATGATAGTGACATGGACCAATACAAGCAAGTTGATGGGATAACATGAGTTTGCTGGGAGGATTACATTGGTTGGATTAACTGAGCTTGAATAAAATTGTCATGGAATAAAATCACGTTTGTTTGTCCTCTTTTATTTTGTTGTTTCTCGTCTTTACGACATGTGTTATTACAAGTGATGGGTCTTTAGCTCATTTCGAGGTGCATCATTATTTTTGTATTATTTCAATTATCAATAAAATTATTATTGCCCAAAAAAAAATGTGTTATTACAAGTATTGCGTGCTATAACTTTGTATTATTAATAAAAATTTCTATTTAAGATAAGCCTATAATTTGTAATTTTGATTTATTAAGCTTAGATAGTTTGGATATGTGGATTTGGAGGTGTAATGATGTTAATACTTCCATGTTCGTCAACAACAATTGTGATTGGCACTTGTCAATTTGCTATGCCGGTTGAGAAGACGCCTTCGAGGAGATATAGATATTGATATGATATGGATTCTCGGTTCACGAGATCAATGGTAGGATGTTGTCTAACGGCATCCTCGTGTGACGTAGGGTACTTCTTCTTTCAAAATAAATAAAAGATCTAGATTATTTTATGTAGTAGTAAATAATCCATGGATGAAGATGAATAACATAAATAATTGCTAATAATACTAATCGAGGATGATTTCCTATATGCATGTGTAATGGCCTATCTAAGGAATGCAACAGTGCTATTTCTTTCACCCTTAATGCTATACGATGTGGGATGAGAAAACTGAGACATAGATAGAATTCTAGAGGCCAATCTCGCTTGGAATGAACACAATCTCTCTTGATCACAATTTTCTCACAGACATTTGATAGTATGAGGCTATGGATCTTTCTAAAGTGTTATCTTCTTTTCTGTCTCTCCAAAAAAAAATCCCCTTAACTCTAGGTTTAAAGGTGTTTATGTAGGATTTCCAAGCGTCATATCTCAACGGAATATGTGTAAATCTAGCTTAAATTTAAATTTAAACCTAGATAATTTTTAATGATTTAAAATAGGATATTTTAAGTCATTGCCACTTTAATAGGCAACTACGTACCTTAGATATTCTAGGAATATTTGTTTCCATAATAGAGAAAATCTATTAAAAAAACAATAAAATAATGATTTTAAGGCTATCACTTGTGATATAGGCAACGACTTTTAAAATTCAAATTATTTATAATTTAATTTCCACACTAATTTATTACAAACTTAGAAACTGTTTAGGACTTAATGTCCAATTTTAAAATATTCTCTAGAATAAAAATCTATTTATAATGAATTTTTATTTTAAGCTCAAGCTTCCTCATTAACCAACCTAAATTTAAAATAAATATCTTTTATAATTTCATTGATGAGATTATTTGGTTTTGTGAATATTTTAGAATTGATTTAAATTCATAATGACTTTGATATTTTGGATTATCTACACATTTTAATATTATTTTAATTTAGATATCGCTATAATATTTAGAAAGGTGATAACTAAATTAAAATTTTAGTATTTATCTCAAGTGAAAATCTACAATAAAAATATATTATTTTAGAGTGGATGTCATAAACTTTCTAGAATTTAATTTCCTCAATTAATTGCTATTTTTAAAAGAGTATAGATATTTGCTTAAAAGATCATGTCTTTAAAATTAATATCTATATCTATTATCTGGATTTACCTTTATATTATTCTAGAAATTCCTTAATTGATGATAACATCTAAAACTAACCACTTTTAGATTTTAGGGATTTTCTAAATTAATTTATTAGCTTGTTTTCTTTTAAAATAGATGACATCATACTTAATTTCTAGGAAAATTAAAGTATCACTTAAAATATGTCAAACCATAGTAGTGACGTCATAGGATATTTAATTTTGACATTTTTAAGTTTATACTCCTGAAAATGTTAAGCATATATTTTAACGTTTAATAGGATACTCTTAAATATAGTAGAGATATTAATTATTACAAGAATAAATATTAAAATATTTTAGAAAAATCTCAGATAATATATTATAGCCCAGAATGACCTGAAATTGCACAAAACATCTTTAGGAGGGTTGGCGCCTATGTTAGTGGCAACAACTATTGTTGCCACTAAGACCGGCAATTATAATTGTCGCTTATTAGATAGGAAATAAGTGGGTTTTTTGCAATTTTTCATAGTTTTTACAATATTAACACATTAATCCAAAGAGATGTATTAAATGTCTAGAAAAATATCAGAAATTTCATAAAATGATAGAAATATTTTTTATGGTTAAGGTATTCAAACTTGCCACCCATTTGAGTTGAACAAGAGTGTTAACTTTGCCACAACTAACACATTTGTATTAAGTAATGTATTTAAAGAGATTATGAAAATTCTACAGTATATGTTAAATATTCTTTATTATGTGATTTTGGACACCTAAAAGATTCCTATCCTTAATTAACTCTCGAAAATGTGAAAATGAGATATCTACAAAGAGTTAAGTAGTTTCACACCTTTTTTCCTGGGCAAAAGAAAGTAATCTTTATTAATAATAATTAAAAGGTTACAAGCACTAAGGCTACAAGAAGGCAAGGGAAAGAAACCCAAGTCTTAGAGTACTCAGAGCGACATCTAGCTCTACCTCTTCCACAAGAATATATCCCTAGTAACAAAATTTGAAAAATAAAAATACAACCATAACTAGGGCAACATATATGCAATGTACATAATGTCAAAATATCCTCCATCTCAAATCCCAAAAGCCTAGCTCTTGCAGGAAAAAAAGAAAAAAGAGTAGGAAGATATTCGAGTACTCATCCAATATTTCCACAGACACGACAATAATAAACTCAACACCCCCCAAGCTATACCTTCTGCAAGCAAATGGAAGGAAAACCCCATTTGTCCAAATTGCATAGACCATGCAATTCCCTAGGCAAAACTCAAGTAGACTGATATACAATATCCCTTCTCGAAGAACTCCTTTCTTTTGCAAGATAATCAGCTATAAAATTGCATTCCCTATAGCAATGAGAGAATGAAATACTAGCAAAAGAGGAATGCCCAAGAATCTTCCCATACCACTTGCTACACTTCCAATGTATTGCACACTTTCCTTTCAACATTTGTACAATATTCTGAGAATCAGACTCCACCAAAGATAAAGAAATTTCTACATCATCACATAGCTCCAAAAGATTCCATATAGCTCGCAATTTTGCTTCATTATTAGTAACATCATCGTAAAATTTTGAGAAGGCTAAGAGAACTAGACTAGAAGCATCCCGCACAAGTCCTCCCCTTCCAGAAGACGAGCTAGAAGAAGAGCCATCAATATTACCCTTCAATCCAAATCTAGGGGGGATCCAATTTAAGATCATGTACCATTTATCGAACTCTTTCAGAATTTGAAAGCCCAAACAAGACAACTCACTAACATCCATCCCCAGGGAGTGAAACTTCTTTTCTTGTAGGATAACATTGCAATCTGAAATAATATAAGAGAAAATCATTAAATTGGTGTACACCTTAGCAGAAAATCTCCTTGAATATCTATCCTTCCAAACATGCCAGCGTATAAGACCAAGAAGCATTCCAAGTAACGTCTTACAAAAGGATCCTGACCCCGTAGTAGAAGACCAATCCACAATATTGCTGAAGACATCAGTAGATATTGAAGCATGCAATAAATCCCCAAACCTCCTCCAAAGAAAAGTAGCCAAGTCACTCTTTCCAAATAAACGAGACATCATTTCAACTCGACTGTGCTGACAACAAGTGCATTTAGAAAAAAAAAGAAGTCCTCTTTGTTGAACATTGTAATCCACAGAAATCCCATTCCAGCCCATACACCAATGTAGAACAGAGACCTTTGATGGCAAACTAAAGGACCAAAGCATTTTTGCAAACCCAAACTTCTTGCACGACATATGGAGCAATTTTGACGTACTATGAATAGAGAAATCAGCACTAAGAGATGGAAGCCAAATGAGCTTGACCTCACTCCCAGATGCATTCAACTCAAGATTATGAAAAGCCCTTCACATATTGTTAGCTACATGAGTCTCAATAGATAGCAACTGGTTAAACATGTCTTGGTGATGGAACACGTCAATGGTAGGTGTGGCTGGATCCACACAATTGATAACATTGAAACTATTAAACAGTATGCTATCCTCCCACCATTTATCTAGCTAGAGTAACTAGTTCCCTTTATTAATCAACCATCGAGAGTTAGCAATCACCCAAGGCAAAATCTCCTACATTTTCTTCCACCTCACAGTAGCATAGGAACACTTGGAGAACCCCCCAACAGACATCACTTTATATTTAGTAAAACAAAACTTAATCCAAAGAGACTCCTTTAGTTGAAGCTTCCAACAACTCTTGATATTAAAAAGATAATGAATGTCCTTCAACTAACGTATACCAAGACCCATATGACATAGAGAGAAAGTACACCTTGCCCAGTTGACCTAGTGAGCCTTTCTCCTCCCGTCATGACAACCCCATGGAAAATCACAAAGAAGTCTCTCAATAGTTTTGACCACGCTAGCTGGCACCTTAGAAACAGCAAGAATATGCACTTAGATGGAGCAGAGGATGTGCTTAATAAGAACCAAACGATCAGGCATAGACATCATCCTAGCCTTCCAACCAGCCATACGTTCATTAATTTTATCCACCAAACTAGAGAAATAAGAAGCAAACAATCTACCAAGTGGAATAGGAGCTCCCAAATAACAAAGAGGCCAAGAACCTTTGGAAAAACCAGTAAGCTACTCAACATGCTCCTTCACAGCCAAATCTTTGCGCTAATAATACATGCATTTATTCCTACACATGTGCTGTCTCGAGCATAGTTCATATCTAGTGATAAACTCTATAATCCTCAAGATAGTAATAGAGGAAGCTCTACAAAAAATAAGAGCATCATCAGCAAAAAATAAATGCGAGGGAGGAGTACCCTTACCAGACGTAGCAAAATTCTCACAATGCCCTATATCGAACATCTTCTTAAGCCCCCTGCTAAACACTTTCTGTGCCAGAATAAACAAAGAAGGGGAGAGAGGATCTCCTTGCTTAAGATCTCGTTGAGATTTGAAGAAAGCACACTGCTGCCCATTTATCAGAATAGAGAACCAATTATTATTCAAGGTTCATTTAACAATCTCAATGAACCAAGTAGAAAACCCAAATTTTGCCAAAATTGCCACCAAGAAGACCACTCCAATTTGTCGTACACCTTAAGCATGTCCAGTTTAAAAACAAAATTACCCACTCTGCATTTCTTAACCAAATCATTAATAACTTTCTGAGCCAATGTATGTGGTCATAAATATCCTATCCCATGACAAAACTAGCCTATTCCTCACTAATCAGCTTAGGCAAAAAACCAATCAACTTGCTATTAATAATCTTAGAAATAAGTTTGGAAATGACATTTCCAACACTAATAGGCCTGAATTGAGCAATGCTAATAGGACGATCAACTTTAGGAATTGAAATTAAAATTAAAATTCTTTAAGATTTATATTTTAGAATTTGTAAGCTTGAGATCAACAAATTTACAATTTTATAATATATTCATTTTTTTTAGCAATAAAATTTTTATTAATGAAGGCGAAAGAGTACAAAAGAAATGATACAAATTCCAATCAAACAAAAGGAACTAAAGCACCCATCAATCACCAGTCCTTTGGGTTAACCTAAAAAAACTCTTCTCCAAAACCCATGTCCTTGAGAAAAAGAGGAGAAGAAAATGGTTAACCAGTACTCTTCTTAGACCTAATATTAGGTATGCTCCAACAATCTAGATTACATGTGACCCCCTCAGTCACCAGTCCTTTGTGCATTTCATAAGCCAGCTTTTCTGTGCTAGTTAATGGATCTCCCAAAGGATACTTCAATGCATCAAATGGATTAAGACAAGGTGACCCCCTCTCCCCTCTTCTTTTTATTGTGGTCACGCATGTGTTGAATAAAATGTTAGCTCTAGCGATGGACGGTAATTTAATTTCTGGGATACAATTACCAAATAATGGTCTTAATATAATGAATATTCAATACGTTGATGATACTATGCTATTTTTAGCTGCCATTGAGGATAATATAATAAATATTAAGAGAATACTATGTTGTTTCCAATCATGTTCAGGATTAAAAATAAATTTCCATAAATCCTCTATCACTGGTATCGGAATTCAGGAAGCCTTTACTCAGAGAGCTTTCCAAATCTTGGGGTGCTGCATAGAGAAACTCCCTATAAAATATTTGGGGCTACCTTTGCATTTCAGGAAACCCAATTATCAAGATTGGTCCCCTGTTATTGAGAAAATTTCAAAAAAAATATCTCTTTGGAATGCAAATTACCTATCACTTGGGGGTAGACTTACCTTGGTAAATGCATTTTTATCTGCCATACCTACATATTACCTTTCAGTTCTACACTTACCAACCAGAGTAGAGAAAGCTATTGATAAAATCTGGAATAGATTTTTATGGAACTCCCTTTCCTCTAGCACAGCTTGCCATTTAGTTAAGTGGAAGTCTCTTTGTAGATCCAAAGAACAAAAAGGTTGGGGAATCATCAATTTAAAATATTTCAATATGGCTTTAAAATGTAAACTACTTTGGCAATTTTTGTCTAATTCTTACTCTTTGAAATGGAAAGACATTATTAGAGCTAAATATCTAGCTAGGAAAGGACCAGGTGCTCTCCTTAAAGTCTCCAACGTTAGATCATCACCTCTTTGGTTAGAAATCAAAAAAAGCTTTGATATTTTAAATGGTTTTACCTTGTTTCATGTAAATAATGGGAAAACCACTATCTTCTAGGAAAACAGATGGTGGAATGGAGGAAAACTCAAAGATATCTTACCTGATATCTTTAGAAGGGCAAAATATAAAAAAGCCTCTGTTGCAAAGGTCTTTCAGACCATTAGCACAGATTTCAATAATCTCATCTATAACCCATTGACTCATACTGATTCTGGAACTCTTCATGCTCAATTAGAAATTTTAATTGGAATTATCTACAACACAGGGTTAACTGATGAGGAAGATACAATTATTTGGAAACCAACCAATAATAATTTTACTGTCAAATCAAGTTATGTTATGTTAAATGATGGCAGACTCAGATTTAAGTATTTTAGGGAAGTATGGAAATGTTGGGTGCCACTCAAAATAAAACTTTTTTCGTGGTTGGTTATTTGTAATAAAATTCTGACCAAAGATAACCTGTGTAAAAGTGGATGGATTGGTTCTAATCTTTGTATTTTTTGTAATAAAACTAATGAAACTGTTATTCATCTCTTCCTATACTGTCCTTTTACTTATTCTATTTGGAATGCTTTTACAATTGGTCCATTGTATCTTGCTATTCTCTCAATAGCAGATTTGTTTAATATTCCTCCTGTGTTAAAATTTAAAATTTCATTAAAAGGTTTTCATACTTTTGTCCAAATTTTACTTTGGTCTGTTTGGAAGGAAAGAAATAACAGAATTTTTAGGAGACTTTTTAAAAATTCCAGTATGATTACTAATGATATAATCTCCTTGATTCATTGTTGGATAGAGTGTTTGGGTACAGGATTTGAAAAAAAATTGGTTCTACACTCAATTTCGTCTTTCCAACAGAACAAAGACATGGAGCTTGACCCTATGGCTCCAAATAATGACCAGCAGGATTGGGAAAAAAATGTTTCTACTCCTGCTCTCTTGGAGGACAATCCCATGTAATGGCTAACATTCTGTTGGTCGTAGCAACTTCCCTTATTTTCAGGCTTTTTTCTTCTTACTGCATTTTGGACATCTTGCTTCTTTTTGCTAGAACTAAGGTTCCGTGGTTCTGTAATATTTTCTCAGCACAAGATACTTCATGCTTGCTCTGTATTGGCTTATTTGATAATAGAATATCGTTTACAAAAAAAAAACAATCTAGATTACATAGACCTTTCAACTTCCTAGGAAGATCAGTCAAAGACCTATATTGTGTGTCAATCTAGAGGCTCCCACCATCTTTAGCCAAAAAGTCTGCAACATTGTTACATTCCTTGAAACAATGTTGAATCTACGTGTCAAGCTAAAAATCACTCCTTCGAATTCTTGTCCACTAATACCAACATCTCCAACTAACTGAAGTCTTCTTCTGAAGCATGTTGACCACATGTAAGGAGTCTGACTCTATGATAGAAAGGGAAATGCTGTTGTTCTGACAAGTATTGATAAGATCTCAAACTGCATGAATCTCAACCTCATTGTTAGTCATGTTACCAAATTAGTTTGAGAAAGCCAAAATCATGTGTCCCTTGAGTCACGAATTACTCCACCGCCTCCAGCACCATGTGATGTTGAAAAGACATCCATGTTTCCTTTCAGACCAAAAGAAGGATGTTGCCAAGAAACCACTATGAAGTCCCAGTCTAACACCAAAGGAACATTGAATCCATCCTTGTTGAGATCCATAATATGACAATGAGAATGTTTTCCCTAGAAGTATAATGTTGCAATAAAAAATAACCATGGATACCACTTGCCTCCATGCTCTTGAAGTATTAGAGAAACGCTTGTTACATCTTTTCTTCCAAATATTCCAACAAATAATAACCGACAAAATACCAACTAGAGTACCTTTGTATGTAGATGTTGCAGCCTTTGCCATCCATTGTACCACCATCGTTGAAACCAAGGGTATATATATCCAATGATAGCATAGAGGAGAAAAAATTCCAGATGTTACTACCCAGGTCACTACCAATCAAAAGATGATCAATAGATTCCACCGTGAAGTTAACACAATAAGCACACTTGGAAGCCAAAGGAATAAATTTAGATTGAATATTCGTATCAACAGGGACAACATTCCAACTAACTCTCTACATGAAGGTACACATTTTAGTAGGGATGGGTGATGCCCAAAACCATCTAGATCTTCCCTTAACATTTCCTCCCTCTTGTAAAATCTTCCATGTGCTTTTAACAGAGAAGTTACCATCCTCTGACAGCAACGATATTAATTCATCCTCCTCTCCATTAATAGAAATAGAGAGATCCCTGAAATCCTCCCACATATGACCCACCTTGCTAGAGTCCCCATCGACGTGAGATATAAATAGATTAGAGTTGTTCTAGACATCAACCACTTTAGTAGACAAATTAGAAGATGGAAAATGTTCAAAGATATCGAAGATAATACCATATTCTTCCACCATTTATCAATCCAAAATAAATAAGTACCCTTATCAATCAACTAGAGAGAATGCTCAATGACCCATGGCATGATTACCTTCAAAGACTTCCAACATGAAGAACTGAAAGGAGGCTGACCATACCATCCACTGATATTATAACATCTGTGCTTGATTTTTCCATTTAATGTAAAACCATGGAATTTGTTGTATTATTTGAATATGGTTTATTAATAGATGGTCAAGGTTGTGGTCTCTCTCGATGCAATTGTGTTCCTAGTTTTCCCTTGTGGTGTGACTTCTTTGGGTTTGTTGGTTGGTATGTGCACCTTGGGACCCGTGCTTGAGGGTGAAACTCACTTGAGAATTGAGCTTGGTCAAGGAGTCCAACCATACATGAGACTTGAGGCCCTTTTCTTCTCGATGCCCGTGACCCCATCTTTCCATGCTCGTGAGCCCTAGCAAGAGGGTTGCTCGTCCCGTCTCTTCCTTAGTAGGGAGGCTGGTAGAGGGGCTGGCAAGATTCCAGGGGAGTGGTAGGTGAGGAGGTGGTGATAAAAAGGGAGGCATGGAGCACGGTGGGGAAGAGGAGAATACAGAGAGAGTGGGGAGACCGGAGGCGAGCCACGAGGTGGGAGGAGAACCGTGCGTCGGAGGAGATCGTGCGGGCAGGGGAGGTCGGTGTTGAGCATCGCCGGAGCGTGTGGGCACGCGGGGCTTGTCGAAGCCAAGTACACGCTTCCCCTCCTTCTTCCTTTCCTCGGTTAAGGCATGTTAAGGATAAGTGATAAATCATGGTTAATGAGGTATAAATCATGCAAAAATAGGAAAAATGTTGGGAATGAGATGTACAATTTGATTATGTTGAGATCATGTTGATTCATGGTTGCTTCGTGGGGTTTTGCTAGTGATTTTGGATGTATGTGTAGACACCCCGATTTTGAGGTGACTCATTGATAAGACTCCAGATGTTGCTTTGGATGGGGCTGACCCTTGAACCAACCCAAACCTGTAGCAAGTCCGTAGCCCAACTAGAACGCTCGATAGGTAGGAGAGAGCATTTACCTAGCACACCTAGCTAGCACACTTCCCTAGCACACCTAGCTAGCACACTTCCCTAGCACACTAGCTAGCACACTTCCCTAGCACACCTAGCTAGCGCACCTCCCTAGCACACATAGGTGGCACACATAGCCGGCGCAAATCCCTAGCGCACACCACTTCGTAGGCTGCGGGCTGCAGGCTTTCCACCTCCCATGGCTGTTACCTCCAGCAACGAATATGCCATGGAATCTTCCAGGCTTTTCGTCTGCAAGGCTCTCCCCATTCCCATGAGTTACCCATGAGAAAATCCTATATAAGGACACCCATAGGCAACCATTGAGGGAGGTTAGAAATCCTGAATTCAGCCATCCAGTTATGAGCCAGCATCCTGCACGAGTTTCTCCTTCTTTCCAGCAGCATATTTTCGTTCTCTGGAGCACTCCTTTGCGTCCTAAAGCTTCCTTGGTCCTTCCAAAGCAACAAGGATCCCTTTATCTTTGATATTTCAAAAAGGAAACATCTTGAGAGGTAGGCTTTCTACCTCCTCTTTATCCTTTAAATTTCACTTCAGAAACATGATAAAACATGCTTGAAACCTTATATGTGATCTAATTTATTTCATGTTTTTATGAAGTTTTATGATAACATGCTAGTTCTCTA
>JAMKQA010001386.1:0-30954 GCA_024699735.1 Posidonia australis
ACACGTTTAACATTAATAATAGATTATTAAACATATTATTACCAAATTGAATACAAATATATTTTATATATGTTTAAAATTATTGTATTATTAATAATCAAGTATAATTTTTCCACAATACAAGAAATATTAGTAAAAAAATGGTTGACACGATAACATGATAAGTCTGACACGTGAAGTACACGACACGATCCAATTGACAGGTCTAACTGTAGGGGACATAGCTGTAGAAATCCTTAGAACCTTGCCAAATGCAGTGCGGAGATCTGAAAGTGTGTCTGCAGCTAACACCTGACCCTGAGAACTGATCTCGGGGTTCAGACAAGAAAGGAAAACCGCAACAGCCAACCTCTTGCGATAGCGACGTAGACGGGTGATATCAGTAGTCAAAGGCTGGTGAATATCCAACTCCTCAAGTAGGGCACGGAGAGTAGTGAAAGTGTCCTGAACAGATCTGTCTCCCTGTCGTAAAGTAAACAATTGCTCATATATCTCCAACACACGAGATATATTCTTCTCATGGCCATACATCAGACGGAGGGTATCCCAGATATTCTTGGCTGGCCGGAGTAAAATAATGCCACGGGTAACGGAAGGCTTCATACTATTTGTCATCCATGTAATAACAGTCACATCATCAGCCAACCATTCTTCATACGTCTCAGACTTGACATCAGGAGGTGGGTCAGTAAGGTGTTTCTGTTTTCTATGTGCCAGAACAAAGGTCTCAAAACTTTGTGACCATGAGAGATAATTCGGTCCAGAAAGTTTCTCAGATGTCCCACTCAAATTTTTCACAAAAGAATCACGGGAGGCCATATAGACGAAGCACACAGCAAGAGACAATGATAATATATGCTGAAAAACAGAAATACGGAAGCCGGATTGTTCACCAACTAGGGTGGATGTGACGTATCCACCCTCTACAAAGGCCAAATGCACGTAGAAGGCCTAGAACATAGTCAAACTTGCAAACCACGGGACTGGAAGGGCTGGACTGCCCACACAGAGATCTAGGAGAGACGGTTGGGCATCATCGGCGATGGGACTGTGGCCGGTGAGCCTGGAATGGGCTGGCGGCGCCTGGGAGAGGGCCTGACTGGCTTGGGCAGGGGGCGTTGGTGGGCTGGGAGGGGCCGGAAGGCTTGGGTGACGGCGCAGGCGGCGACGGCGGGCGGTGGCAGTGGGCTGCTGTGGTGGTTAGGTTTTTTTATTTTTATTTTTTTAAGATCTCCCTAAGCTCTGGTATCATATGGTGAAAATCAAAAAGTCTTTATATTGATATGAGAGGAGTACATATATATAGGTATATTAGACATCCCTACGGTAAATGGATATCCAATAACCCGTTTAGACATAAGACATAATAATAACTATTCTAACAGAGTGTAATACTTATTTCTCATATTTCTTATTGGTTCATTTGTTATGATCTAGGTCTAATCCATAACAACTTTAGATAATAGAACTAAACATCGATATTCTAGACGACGGATACGGTAACGTAGTTAAGTATAAATTGTGTCTTTCTATAGTTTTTGCTTAAATGAGAGAGTTATTAAAGGACATTAATGTAAAGAAAAGTGAAGAAAGGTTCAATAAGATTCTCTTTAATGAAGATATTTTTGGTGTTATTCTTGTCTAATATGGTTTATCTTACAGACTGTGACACTCTAAAAGATAGATAAATGTATAGAAGAGTAATAATGGAGTCTAAAAATGAGGAATGGCATAGAGAGTAAATTTAAATATTCTATGGGATGGATAGTACCTGAACTTACAGAACGTATAGTCAAAAATATGATAATTCAGATGTAGCTATTGTTAGAAAAAAAAGCCTCAAAACAGAAGACTATTAAAGACATATTTGGAAATACTAGGGAAAAAGTTGATTAAACTGTAGTAAAATATATTTTCTTCTATGTTATCCCTGCAAAAGATGGAAATGGTCTTTAGAATTTTTAGGGCCTGTTTGTGTGCAAAATTTGACAAGAAATAGAATTCCAGAGTCAACAGGATTTACTAGGAAATGGAAAGTAAGGGAAACTGATTTCTTGTTGACCAAATTTCCTGTTGTTTGTGTCTATTCAGGAAAACAAAGGAAACTAGAATATAGATGTTTGTGCTTATCAATAGATTTCATAGGAAAGCAGATATTGATAATTTCATAATTATTAACTTAAAACTCAATAAAATATTTCTCAAAATATAAATTTGAGTCATACAAAAGGTCAAATAACATTACAAATTCTTAGAAATGAATTACATTAACAACATTAGATTTTGCGAAAGGGAGGAAAACATGGTTCACAATACAAATGATAAGCAATCCAATGTTACCTGTGTTATATCAAGTCCCTACCAACAAAACAATTAGATAAACAAAAGCAAAATGCAATATTTCCGGATAGAAGAAAGAACTAGCAAAAGATAAACCACAACATAACTCGGGAGAGATTTTCCCATCCAACTTTTGCCATCTACAGGAATCAACACAAGGAGCAGCAATGGCACCATTGGAAACAACAAATCGGAATTTTTTTTCTTCTTTCATCTGTGCTGATTCGAATGATGTTTGGTGCAGATCCGGAGAAGGAAGAGGGTGTGGGGGTTTATGGATGGGATGGTGGGAATGAGGAAGGTGGGATCTCACTGCTCGCTGGTGGAGGCAGACGACTACGATCTCTCTTGGCTCCTCGACAAGCCGAGGCTGAAGATTGAGAGGAAGAGGTCGTTCGACGAGCGGTCGCTGAGCGAGCTCTCGATCACAGGGAACCTGAGGGCAATCGATTCGTACGAGAACCTGTACTCTCCTGCTGGCGGGACGCGGTCGGGGTTTGATTCGCTGGCGTCCTCGTGCAGGAACTCGTTCGAGCCGCACCCCATGGTGGGGAGGCTTGGGACGCGTTTAGGAAGTTGCTCGTGAACTTTAGGAGGATGCCCGTCGGGACCATCGCTGCCATTGATCATCAGTCCGAGGAGGACGATGACAGGGAGGGGGAGAACCTGGACGGTGAGGAGGGGGAGGGAGAGGAGGAGGTCGGCGGGGAAGGGGAGGACGGTGGGAGAGGGGTTTTCGCGAGAGAAGGGAGATTGGGGTGTAGGTTAGGAAATCAGGTGAAATTCCATGGGGAGGTGGGGAAATGAAAAGCATTGGGATTTAAATACTCTGGAAAGTAAAGAAAATGAGTTTCCTTTAAAATCATTTCAGATCAAATGCACAAACACCATCATTTTAGATGGTCAATAGGAAATGAGATTCCCATCAAATCATTTTATGTACTTTCTAGATGCACAAACCCCACATTAGTGAAATAGACATCGATGTAAAGGAATATATGAGTTCATCGAGATGTTCTCGTGGGAATACTTCGGATGTAGAGAGTGACAGTGATACAAATGATCATGGCACATAACCACCAGACGATGATGATGGTGGCGTTAGAGATACAACACTACGTGTAATAGAAGAGCCATAAAGATAGAGAAAGACTCAAATGTTATTTAACTTATTTACAAGGAAGTACGTCTTTACACATGTTACATAAGACGAGGATCATGGAATCGAACCAAAAATTCATTATTGACGAAGTGGTTGTTGTGGTGAACAAGCAGATGAAGACTTTTGGAACAGTCATACAAAAAGATCTTTATTAGACTCAATTGACTCTTTAAGTATTTATAATCCTAAAGATTTTTACGATCATAACTCTTATGAAAGTGGTTCTGTTGGACAAACAAATTATAATACTGAAAGTAACTGGATAAGAATAATATCTTCTTATGTTCTAAGCGAACAAATTAGATGAAATATGAGCTTGTTCTTTCATTATGCACTTCCTTCGATACAACATGAAGTGCAAATACTCGAACGTCCTTTAAATTATTTTTACATCCCTCAATAGTCTTAAGGAATTTCTCAGTTAGTATTTATTCCATAATATCTACTAATAGGATTTCTGATACAATTGCTAATGTCATAATGTGATTTCTGAATACCAAATATAATACAGTTGTACGTCTTGAAACAACTACGTGTTGTGAAAAAAGTTTTAAGTTTGACAACAAATTTATCGTGAACACACTATGATTGAACAACAACAAGAAGATTTTGATGAACTAAGACATTCTTTATGGTATTAAGTATTTACGGGATAACTTTTATGAACACTTTTATTTTTAAACATTTATTAAGTAGTTTTGCTTATTATTTACACTTTAGAATATTTGTATTAAGTCCATCTAGTATATTTTAATGTGATACATATAGCGGAAGTTGATTTAAGTTATCTAAGATATAGATTATTGCTTATTTTAGCTTATTCTAGAGTTTCAAATCAAAAATTGAAAGTTTTTTGATTTTTTTCTATGTACTTTCGTAAATTTATCGCATTTCTACCAACATTTTCACCGATGTTCGACATATTTTCTATTTTTTTTAGACTTCATTCAAATCAAAATTCAAAGTTTTTTGATCATTTCTATATACTTCTCTAAATTTACCGCATTTCTACTAACATTTTCACCGGTGTTCAACATATTTCTTATTTTTGTCAGACTGAAGTTCGACATGAAACCGATGTTTAATTCTATACCTTAAACCCACACAACCGCTTCAATACTTAAGTTAAAGTTAATATAGTATTTGATTCTGATCTTTATTTAGGTTATTTAGTTTTTTCTAAGCAATATCGGTGTAAAACGGAGGTGTTACAGAAAAACTCACCTTTAATCTCAGAAGCTATAGAAAATCTGCTTTTACAATATTGTGCACTTAATGCAACTGTCTCTTGGGTAAGATGATGTGTCTATCTATTACAAGTGATAGCATGGACAGTGTTTCTTGATATTTCACTATTAAATATTACTATTTAGTTACTAAAGAAGCAACTTTTTCAACTCTTATTCTGTGTTATTTTTTTGTAGTTCCTCATGTTCGCACTTCTAACCATATATTCCATGGTATACAGGCTACGAGGGAACCCTCTCTGTGAGAAAAATATGATACAGTTTTGCAGGTTTCAGAACGTGGAGCAAGCACCTGATAGCTCAACAAACTCCACACATGGTTGTCCACCTCACGCATGTCCGTTGGACTCATCATACGAATATAACCATGCAGATCCTGTGCCATGTACATGTGCTGCCCCAATTAGAATTGGATATCGGTTAAAAAGTCCTGGATTCTCCGATTTTAAACCATATACTGCTGAGTTTGAGTACCACCTATGTTCTGGACTCGGTCTAAATCTCTATCAGCTTAATATTGATTCAGCTGTCTGGGAAGAAGGTCCTAGGCTGAGGATGTACTTAAAACTTTTTCCAAATAGTTCCAGTGTGTTCAATGAGAGTGAAATTCTGGAGATTAGAAGCATCTTAACCAGTTGGAATTTTCCCGACAGTGATATTTTGGGGCCATATGAACTGCTCAACTTTACATTGCTGGGGCCTTACAAAGATGGTATGGCATGGTAACTGAAAGATTAGCAATCCAATCATGATGCCATGTTTAGTTTCTTATTTCATGTAAGCCAGGATACTGGATGCGTAAAAATATATAGAAGATGTAAGAGATAAGTTGGACATGAAAATAGTAATTGGTCATTCCATGTGCTAGATTAACTTCATGCATACCTGCTGCAACAATTGGTTAACTATGCCAAATAGTTCTGCAA
The DNA here is from genome assembly GCA_024699735.1 of Posidonia australis. Taxonomy (NCBI): domain Eukaryota; kingdom Viridiplantae; phylum Streptophyta; class Magnoliopsida; order Alismatales; family Posidoniaceae; genus Posidonia; species Posidonia australis. The sequence continues at coordinate 5,676 of JAMKQA010001386.1, forward strand.
CATTACTTTGTTCCATGAGTAAGCTTCAATTTTTCAATGCGATAAATTTCTACTTAGAAACCGTAACAGAGAAATCAAGACCATTTTAGTTCTTCTTCTATGATACTTATGTAGTTTGTTATACTACTATTACTGCTTGAAAAGTAGATTTTCTGACACAAATAAATATCTCTGACTCAGCAAATGTTTCTCAAGACTGAGAAATTGAGCTTGTTATTTCTTTTTAGTTTGTAAATGTCTAATGTAAAGCAGGTAAGTATGATATTGGGGCAATATAAATCTCCATATATATTGATATTAGGACATACAACTCAAAAGTAATTGTCTATGAGTGGAGAGGTCTATTTATATATCGACACAAGTCTAGTCTCTCATTGTCTGACATTAGACTATTCTATGATTGACTTTTGTGTGGCCTTGTTTGGATCCTATACACATGTTTCTTTCTTTGGACAGGTGGATGTGTTCACTTTGTGCCTTGTTTAGATCTTGATATCATATATGAAATTAGGACATTTAACTCAAAACTAATTATCTAAAAGCGGAAAAGTCCATTTATATTTAACAGAAGTCCAGTCTACCATCCAATGTTCTAACATTAATACTATGCTTAGAGTTTTCGTGGATGAGTCCATTTATATGGAATTGACGAGTGCCTAGATTTCACTTTGCAGTGATTCTCAAGGAGGGTACCTCATCGAGCTTAACGAAGGGCACCCTGGTTGGAATTATCTTAGGGGTTATTGCTGCTACAGTTACTTGTGCGGCAATCATTTGGATTCTTATCTTGAGAAGGAAAGTCAGATACCAAAAAATGGTTTCCAGAAAACGAAAATGTAAGTTCTCTAGTTATGTCTCTTGTTGAGCCGTTTGAAAGCCTTTCCTGATGCATAAATCAAGAAAATGTCAATGCATGCTAACTAGAAGTTTGCTGAAAGTATTAAAAATGTTAATGTCGTTTCTCCAAATGGAAGCAATCAATTTCTTTCTGTCTCTGAATATACAGTTGCTCTTACACTTTTTTTAAACAGTGTCATACTCCCTCACAGCATGCATGTCTATCCCTTCAAGTTCTTTCATCATTCCTTTACTATATGTTATATTATGCAGCATCCAGAATCCCAATCAAAATTGATGATGTCAAAGATTTTACATTTGGAGAGCTGTCTCAAGCTACAAGAAAATTTAGTGACTCTTCATTAGTCGGCCAAGGAGGTTACGGAAAGGTTTATAAGGGCATTCTAGCTGATGGAACAGAAGTGGCTATAAAACGTGCAGAAGAAGGTTCTTTGCAAGGCTCAAAAGAGTTCTTTACAGAAATAGAACTGCTGTCAAAATTACATCATCGAAACCTGGTGTCTCTGATTGGATATTGTGATGAAGAAGAGGAACAGGTTTGTGCTTCAAATGTCTGTTTTATAAATTAACACTGTCAAGAGAAAGTAGTCAATAGATTTCAATGACAATATGAGAACACCAAGAATGTGGAGAAGATATTCTGGAATTTCCTGCCTCATCTCAAGGATCTAGGCTCTTTATATAGATAGATATACAGTCAAATAAGGAAAATACAAGAAGATATTTACAGCTGCAGAGAATATATTTACAGCTATAACGGATATAATTGATATGTCGAAATCTTCTTCTGATTTCTCATGGTTGCTGAAATCTCTTGACTGATTTCTCTTGACAAACACAGCCTGGATCTCAAAGTTGTATGTTGGTATTGGGTTGCGTTAAATGGATATGCATTGTATAGATATCCGTATAAGGGATAATCTCTTTTATATATGTAACAGTTTTGTTTATCGATAATACGACTCATAATCTTCTCTTTCAACACAAACATGGTACTAAAGCCTAGGTGTCTCAAACCCTAGACTTCCACCTTCAGACCTCCACCACCGGCAGCCACCTCTGGCCAGTCTGCTGCTGCCAGGAGGCCGTTTTCTGACCGAACTAGCTACCGACGCCTCCAGAACTCGCCAGGGACCCCTGATCAGACCTCCGGCCAGCCCTCTGATGCGTCAGGGCCCTGTTTTGGTGACTTCCATGCCTGTCCGGTGGGTTCCTACCCTCTTCCACTAGTCACAGGCCTCTGCCGGCCCTCCCTTCCACTCCTGTGGCCACCGACAGCCCCTAACAGCCTAGCCGTCCGGTTTCAAGGCATGATATAGGCTGTCTTCCTACTCTTCCTTTTTTTTTTGTATCTAAGGTTGTTTATGTGTCCTATATTTGCCCTAGATACTTACATGTTACCCTAGAAGTGGGTTTCTATCTATTTTTGGTATTTTCTCAAGATTGTAGCAATTTTTTTGGACTCTTCTCCTTATTTATCTACCCAAATCAGACCAGATTTCTTATCTCCATGGTTTCTTCTTGGGGGATGTTGATAAAGAATCTCTTTAGGACATCAATCAAACTAAATGACAAGGATTTTCTGTTATGGTCTTAGGCATTTGAGACTTTTATTAATACACATAGGAAGATGAGCCGCCTCAATGCTGATCCTTCTGAAGTCAAGGATTCTACTTATGATGATATGTGTGTCGATGACTGTGTCGTCATATCTTAGGCTAGTTAATAGTATGTAAGAGGATATATCTCGAGATATCATGATGCTATGTTCTGCCAAAAAGATTTAGGATACTCTATAAAACACATATGGACATGAAAAAAATATTACATACATATGTGAAATCTATGAGTAGTTATTTACATTCCATCTGGGGGAGCATTCTGTTCAAGAATTCTATAGTTCCCTTAGATCTTTACTGGATACATTGGAAATCTATCAACCTTTTGTAGTTGACATATCAAAGATGACATAGTATCGTGAAGAACCATCAATAGCCATTTTTCTTGTAGGGCTCAACCCAACCATGGCCTTTGAGATTCGTGGGCCGATCCTTGATTTAGAGACTTCTTTCACTTTCCTTCACCTTTGCACGTACATTATGCATCTTGATTGCGACTTTGGCATTTGTTCTTGATCAGTCAGCTTTGGTTGCCTCTACTCGAGGCAGTGGATGAGGACATGGCAATTCCTCACCTGGAGGGCGTGAGTTTCGCAAATGTGATTACTGTGGCAAGACAAATCATATTTCTAATCGTTATTGGAGTAAATTCGGCAAACCTTCCGAGACTAAACATGTAACAGAGAATACGCTTAATGATCCCTCTACTTCAATAATGACTATCTTCTAAGTTGAGTATAACAGGTTCCTTCTGTTCCAAGAAAACCAAACCCATGCCACTACTGCCCATGCATTTGTCTCAGGTATATCTGCCTTACTAAATTCTAATAGTAATTCTTGGATTATCGACTCTGAAGTTTTTTCACGTATGTTAGGTATTAGAAATCTTTTTACCTTTCTTTCCAACTTATTAGACATTAAAACTATTTTCATTGCAATGGTCATTGTTTTATGTCTAGGGAAGGTGTTAATGCATTTTCCCAAATCACTTATGAGAAAGTCCTTTATGTACCTGATTGTTCGGTTAATTTGCTTTCCATTAGTGCTATTACCCATCAGTTTTATTATTCAGTAACTTTTTTCCCATATCATTGTACCTTACAGAATTTACAGACGAGGAACAGGATTAATTTGGACCATGACTAAGGTCATGAAGTTTACTTGTTGGTCCAGGATGATATACCTAGTGGACGCTTAGGCCTTGAGCAAAGTCATGGAGTTTACTTGTTGATCTAGAATGATATACTTAATGGATTGGCGTCGGTTGTAACTATTACAGAGTCCTTGCTGTTATGGTATTGTTGTCTTGTCCATTTATCACATCGTAGTCTACAATAGGCTTTTCCTTAGATTTCAATTGAATCATTTATTTGTAAGTCGTGTAACTATTGGACGATCTATAAGCAGTCTAGTTTGTCTACTAGTCAATGTCCTTTTGATTTAATTCATTGAAATATCTAAGGGCCTGCTCGTCATGTGTCTATGTTTGGTTTTCGTTATTATATTGTATTTGTGGATAACTATTCTAGAGTTTCATAAGTATACCTTTTTAAAGATAGACATCATGTATTTGATATTTTCAAGAAATTTTTTACTGAAATAATAAATTATTTTTTTGTTATCCCAAAAATCTTTTGGACTAACAATGCATTTGAATTTGTTCAAAGGGATGTGCAAGGTTATTGTGCTTCATTAGGAATATTTCATTAGACCTTATGTCCACATATTTTCCAATAGAATGGGGTGGTTAAATGCAAGCACAGACACATATTTGATGTCACCCACACAATCATATTATAAATGAATGTTCCCAAGTCATTTTAGTCTGATGCAGTACTTACGGTTATTCATCTTATTAATAGAATGCCTTCTGCACTTTTTAGTGGTGAAAATCGACTACTGAGAGGGAACTCTTTAGTCTTTCTCCAAAGGTATTCGCATGTGTCACTTATGTTTAGGATCTTAGTCTAGGTCTTGTCAAGTTAGCGCCTTGGTTTCTTCGATGTGCCTCTGTAGGGTAGTCACGAACCTAAAAGGGATATAGGTGATATCATCCACAAGTCTAAACTCCATTTTGATTCTTATGCCTCACTACCTACGTTTAATTGTAACACCACTACTCCTTTACCTGTTGAGATTATGGATATAAGGGATGTTCAACGGCAACCTTTGCAAACAAATACGTCTCATCCACTCCAGGTTTATCATCAATGACACAAGATGGCACCACCAACTCAGTCTGAGTGACTACTTCCCTCTGCAGATCTTCTACCACAAGATCTTGATATTCCCATTGTCTTATATAAAGGTACACGGTCTTGCACTGTCCATCCTATTTCTACTTTTGTTTCCTGTGAGTTCTTTCACTCGTTTCTTCGTCAATTTGCCTTGTTTATATCATCATAGTCTATACCTAAGAATTATTATGTACTGTTTCTACTACAATGGAAGGCAACCATGGATGTGGTGACATAAGCTTTACTTTCTAGTGGTACATGGGATTTGATGGCTCGGCCTGAAGGAACTAGCATTGTTAACTGTTAGTAAGTATTCACTATCAAGTACAAACCTGATGGCTTTGTAGATAGATACAAAGCGAGATTGGTGACACGTGGTTTTACACAGTTCTATGGTATTAATTATGAGGAAACCTTTTCTCCGATGGTCCGACTTAATTCCATTCGGGTGATCCTGTTTGTTGTTGTTAATAACTTGTAGGATATACACCAACTAGATGTTTATAGTGACTTGGCAGAACAAGTATACATGGAACTACCTATGATATATATTGTTCGAGGGGAGAACAGTGTATGTCTTCTTAATAAGGCTATATATAGCTTGACACAAGTCTAAGAATGTGGTTTGATAAATTTAGCAAGGTAGTGATACGATTTGGGTTCGGAAGATGTGCTGTGAACCACTTGTTATTCATTAGAAAGGAAACTAATGACTGTGTGTTATTTGTAGCATATGTAGATGACATCATTATTACAGGAAGTGATGTTGGGAGCAGCATCAATAAAACCAAACAATATTTATAGAGACATTTCACTACAAAAGATATGAGACACCCTAAGTACTTTCTAGAGATTTAGTTTGTTTATGCTAAAGGAAAGATGATGCTATCTTAAAGAAAATATGCACTTGAATTTCTTCAGGAGACTGCTCTCATTGGATACAAATCAGAGAGTACTTTCATCGATCCTACACCAGCCTTCTCGAATAATTCTACAGGCACCTGTGAGGATGTAGGCAGATACGGATTGGTAAGCTGTTCTACTTGACTATGACATGGTCAGATATCTTATATGTTGTTGGGTTGTTTAGTCAATTCATACATGAACCTAAAGAGGTACATTGGTAAGGTGTTTTATGTGTGCTAGCGTACATTAGAGGTACATCAGGACAAGGACTAGTTTATAAAACACATGGTCACCTAGAAATTAAGGCATATTCTAATTTTAGATATGTAGGAGATAAAGGTGATAGAAAGTTTACATCAGGATATTACACCTATGTAGGTGGAAACCTTGTAACCCGATAGAGACAAAACAGAACGTAGTATCATGATCCAATGCATAAGTTGAGTATCGTTCCATGATGCAAACAACTTGTGAGATGATCTGGTTGAGGTCATTCTTATCTGAGCTTGATTTCTTTATAAAAATCCCTATGATCATGCATTGTGATAATCAGATGATTATCTTCATTGCAAATAATCCTATATTCCATAAGCATACTATACATATTGAGGTGGACTATCATTACATTCGTGACATGGTAATGAAAGGAGTTATTTGCACTCCTTATATTCAGTTAGTAGAACAGCGAGTAGATATCTTCACTAAAGGATTGAGTGTTGGGAGTTTTGAATCTTTATGTAATAAGTTGGGCATGATCAGTATCTAAGCTCTAACTTGAGAGGGAATGTTAGTATTTGGTTGTGTTAAATGGATATACGTTATATGGATATCCGTATAAGGGATAATCTCCTTTATATATGTCATAGTATTGTTTATCAATAATACAACTCATAATTCTCTCTTTCAACACAAACATTGTATATCAAAGTCAGTTTTATCTGGTTGCTCGGCCATATAATGGTTGTAAATACGGTTTTTGAAATGCTAGAGAACTCTCTTTGCTCAAAAGAAAGCCAATACAATTAATTGACAAGGGATCAATAACCAAATTGGTATTATTATTGCTTTCATGGAAAATGTTGGCTGTATCTCATCCATGTTCATCTTTATCCTTCTTGAAGTGGCCAATACTACGATCAAAAAAGTTTATAATGCAAGTCAATTATTTTGAGTGGCTATAAAAGGGAAAGTCACTATTTTACTGGTTTAGATTTTTTTCATTGTTAAAAACCTTCATCTTGTCAATCTAGATATTTGTTTCAGAGTTGCTTATCTTTCACTAGTAATGAAAAGGCCTTCTCCTTAAAATTCTCCTTGTTACGAATTAGGAAAGTGTTGGCCTTTAAAGGATTTCAATGTGATTCTTGATTGATGGGACAAGCTCTGTATGGTTATGATATGACTATTTAAAATTAGCGGTAATTTTACACACCCTGTACTTCAATGTTACTGTCTTCCATATATCAGCTATTGAAATGTCCTTTTTAGCAATGCTTGTTTAATTCTTCCCCTATATACTTAGGAGTAAGGAATGATATAGTCGCTACGTTTTTTTTGTGCCTTGGCATTGTAAGTATCAAATTGTTTGTAGTCCTGTAGGTTTTTCAATCTTATCTTCTAAGTGTTCTCAATGCTAATCTCTTAACATCTGTTTCCTTGTGATATTTTTTTCTCTTAGTTGTGTATTTATTCGTGAACTTTTAACTGATCTGTTTGCCAATCCCACATGGTAGGACTTTGGACTTTGGATTTTTGTTGCTGTATCAAGAGTCAAGATTGCTTCTGTCTAATAAAACCATCATCATTTCAATAATTGTTCCCTAGATGATTATGCTTATATTCACCATGGACCTTTTCTTTATTCTTGCAGATGCTAGTTTATGAGTTTTTGCCAAATGGCACCCTACGTGATCACCTTTCAGGTAAGCCTTTGTAAGTGTAAAATATTCCTGATGGAGCTGAAATTATAGTGTTGATTGTTTCATGGTTTTTCGTAATATGTTATCTACATATGCAAAGGCATGTGTATTCTTTTTTTTTTTTTTTAAATTTTGTCTTTTAAGATAGCTGTAATGTTTTTGCCAAATTGCCAGTCATACACTTGCAGGGATGTAAACAAGAGAAAAAGGGTACAAATAGTGAAAAATCTCATAGATAGATATAAGTAGGCCTACAATGCAGGTGAATTATGAGTTATCATTACCACATTATAACTTTTATTACTTTCAAAAATATCAATGGTAGATTACCTTGATTTCTAATCTGAATCTGCACTGATTTCAGTAATTTTTCTTTTAATGTTAATTCACTTGTGTCGAACATCGATGAAAATATGGTTAAACACGGAAGTTCATTAATAACTGTTGAAATATAAACATCCATCTCAAAACCAATTAACAATGAGTAGAAGAATCCAGTTATATATAACTACAAGTCTCAGTCCTTAATTTTTTCTAATGTCGAATTATTCCAACACTTTTATTCACTTGTGGTCTCTTAAATATGGTAAAACATGAAAGTTCATTAAAAACTGTTGAAATATAGATATCCATCTCAAAACAAATTAACAATGAATGGAAGAATCCAGTTACATATAACTACAAGCATAGAAACAAATGTCGGTGCGTGTTGACGAAATATCGTCGACACGTATCGATGGCTGAAGGGAGGGAAACGACATATTAGGGTATGTCACGACTTAGCTCTTGTCGGACGATATTTCGAGTTGTGTCGTAGTATCGCTGTATATCGGTGGAAGTTTTGTTTTTTTTGCCGTTCAATTTCACGTGTCGATCGTTACACTTTTGCCACAAGTCGACACGAATGACATGGCTTTAAAAGCATCGCCTTCGCTGGTTCTCCCTTCTCCTTTCCAGCAGTCGTCCAGTCGACGCTGACGCCATCCACTCTCGCCTGCCTCGTCCGCCTTCGCCGTCAAGCTTCTTTTGCTGTCCTGTGTCGTCTACCTTTGCCATCCAATGTCGTCCACCTTCGTAGTCCAACGCCATCCTCCCTCCTACGTCGTCCCCCCTCCTTTGTCGTCTGCCCCCTCCTACGCCGTCCGCCCCGTCGATCTGTGTCGTCTACTCCAACCTCCGTCGATCTCGCTGGATCTGCTGCAAGCCCACAACCAAGTGTCCAGTTCCCCTGTCGCTTTTTTTGGGTTCCAGCCTCGCTCGATCTGTTTTTTTTATATTTTAATATATGGCGTAGGACGACACATGAGATATATGCCATGTGAAGACGAAGATTATTATTATTTAGTATCATGTGAATATAACGAGGTGTCCAGTCACATGAGATATATGTTATGATATTATTCATGTGAATATTATTATTAAACTTGGTAAAATAGGTGATATTGCATTCTATTTAATATATGACATGTGAATATTATTATTATTAAGTTTTTTTTAATATATGGCATTTTGTTTAAGATATGCATGTGAATAATACTATTATTAAGTTTTATTTTTTTTAATATATGGCATTCTCTTTTTTTTTGTCCTTTCTTGTAAAATAGGTTTTAATAATAGCTATTAACTTATGTTATGTTATTAATTTATGTTATGTTAAAAAAATATTATGTTATGTTATGTTATTAATAATTCCTGTGTTATTTTTTGTCTGTTATTTTATAAGTTATAACTTTTGTGATTATATGCAGAGTTGTGTTTGTTATTTTAAATTTTCTTTTGTAATTTTTCAATAGTTACTCCTCAAGTTTAAAAAATAATGTTTATTTCAATTTTATAAAATCAATAATGTTTTTATATTTATTTAAGGATTTTTAATGTTTATTTCATAATTAGTTAAAAATAAAGAATTAAATTAATACAATTTCCATTCATCACGATAGATTTAACATAATAATTCTATAAATCTAAGGTTTTTTTAAAGTTTATTTTATTATTTTGAATCTTAATGTTAATAATTTGATATATAATTATATAAATTTGTAATTCTTTATAATTATTTAAAAAATCAGAATATTTCATAACTAATTAAAAAAATTAGGAAAATATGAAAAAAAAATCAGGAATGATTGTAGAAACCACTATAACATGTAGAAAATCAGAAAATATTTCAATGCATCATTTCATTAAATTAATGACAACTGTCATTTGTTTTCAGCATTCATAATGTCAAATTCCTCAGATTCTGAAAGTAACGGAGGTCGTAGTGATGTTAGGACAGCTAAATCAGAAGATCTAGGTTGGTTACATGGATATCTTATTGATAATGATAGACAAAAAACACAATGTAAATATTGTGACAAGTAAATGAAGAGTGGAGGAATAATAAGATTAAAACAACACCTTGTTGGTGAATATAGTAATGTAGCTAAGTGTAAATCGTGTCCATCTATAGTTTCTACTTAAATGAAAGAACTATTAAATGACACTAAAGCAAAGAAAAGTGACAAAAAGAAGAGAACGGTTCAACAAGATTCTTGTCAATGAGGATGTTTCCAGTGTTATTCCCATATCGGATTCAGATGATGATATGATTTATCCTGTAGATTGTAACACTTTAGAGGACAGAGAAATGTATAGAAGATCAGTAATGGAATCTAGAAATGAAGAATGGCATAGAGAGCAAACTGAAAAATTTCATAGGACAGGTAGTACCCAAACTTATAAGAGAGTGGAAGTGACAGTGGCAGTCGTATGACACAAAAGGATAAAGGTAAAGGTATTGCTGGAATGTTCAGAACATATAGTCAAAGATACGATAATGTAGATACAACTACAGTTAGAAAAGAAGACTCAAAGCAGAAGACAATTAAAAGGATGTTTATGGGGAAAAGTTGGTTAAGTTGTAGCAAAATATATGTTCTTTTATGCTATTCTTGTAAAAATAGCAAAAAGATCTTATCTGCAACATATGCTTGATGTTGCAGTAAAAGAAGGTACAGTAGTAAAGGCACCAACTGAGTATGAGATCATGAATAAGTATCTTAAAGCAGAGAAGGAAGAATTAGAAACTTACATTAATGGTTTGAAACGGTAATGATCAGTCTATGGGGTGACTGTCATGTGTGATGGTTGGACAGGTATTACAAGGAAACAGATTATCACCTTCATAGTTTATTGTGATGGTTGTACAATTTTCTTGAAGTCCATTGATGCTTCTGATGTTGTCAGAGATTACAAGTACATATACAAGCAAATGGAAAAAATCATTAAACAAATGGGAGTAGCAAATGTAGTGTAGACTGTGATTAATAATGAAAGTAACTTTAAAAAAAGCTGGTTCTGGAATTCTGAGAAAGTATGACATATATTGGATACCATGTGCAACTCATTGTATTAATTTAATACTTAAGGACTTTGGGAAGACGAAGGTGGAAAAGAAAGTGACAGATGCAAAGGTTGTAACAAATTTCATTTACAATCACTCTTTTTTACTAACTTTAATGAGGTCACCCGAGTGTTGTGGTGGTGATTTAATTCGTTTAGGAGTCATCAGATTTGCAACAAAATTATATTGCTCTCCAAAGTATAATTGATCGAAGAAATAGACTGAAGTATATGGAAGAAATCATTAAACAAATGGGAGTAGCAAATATGATGTAGATTGTAACTGATAATGGAAGTAACTTTAAAAAGGTTGGCTTCAGAATTATGAGAAAGTATGACATTTATTGGACAACATGTGCAGCTCATTGTATTGATTTAATACTTAAGGATTTTGTGAAGACGAAGTTGGTGGAAAATACAATGTGAGTTGCAAAGGTTGTAACAAATTTCATTTACAACCACTCTTTTTTACTAGCTTTAATGTGGTCATTCGAGTGTTGTGGTGGTGATTTGATTGATCCAAGAGTCACCAGATTTGCTACAAATTATATTGCTCTCTAAAGTACGATTGTTCGAAGAAATGGACTGAAGTATATGTTCAATTCGCTACAGTGGTACAAATATCACGAGAGTGAAAGTCCAATTGTTAAAAGAGTAAATTCAATTATAAATAATGTACATTTTTAGAAGAATTATCGAAAGGTTGTACATATTATGGTACTAGTTGCAAAGATCCTTCGATTGGTGGATGGTGATTAGACGCCTATCATAGGTTTCTTATATGAGGCAATGAGATTGATGAAGAATGCTGTGACTGATGCAGCATACAGATCATCTAAGACATATCTCAAAATTATAGATGACATTCATCCTCTACTTGAAGCTGGTAAGCATTTTAACATGAACATTCATAATTTTCATCATTATATTTCATTTATTTCAAAATTATTTGCTAAATAAGTTTTTTTTTGTTAATGTAGCATATTATTAGAATCCACAGTTCCAATACAATCATCAACTTGGCAGTGGTACTGATTTATTAGGATCTGTTAAAGATGTGATCAAAAAATTGAAGCTTAATGTCAATGTCCAAGTACAAGCTTTCAATGAAATGAAGTACTTTCGAGATGAACTTATGTCATTTGGAGAGTCTCATACGATACGTTCTCGTGACACAATGACTTCAAGTAATATTTTTAATATCATTTCTTTTATTTTCTAATATTATTTTATAATATAGTTAATAAATAAATATCATATTTCAGGTGAATGGTGGATGTTAAATGGAACAGATGCTCTAAATCTGAAGAATGTTATCTCAAACGGCAGCAGCATCTGGTTGTGAACGAAATTGGAGTACATTCAACCTTATTCATACAAAGAGAAGAAACAGATTAGGCACTGCAAGGTTGAATGATTTGGTATTTGTGCATTATAACATGCGGTTAAGAGTAAAACATATTAAAGAGAGAGAAAAAAAGATTACATGGACTTAATAGATATTGCATATATTTATAACGAGGACGAAGAATATGATCCCATACTTCAATGGTTACAAGAAAATGGAGAACCAGTTCTAGATGAAGAAGAAGGTAGACCATCTTCTAGAATTACTAGTGAAATGGACATTGATGTAGGGAATATATGAGCTCATCAGGACGCTCTCGTGGACATATTCCAGGCTTAGGGGGTGACAATAGCACAGATGATGATGATGACACACAACCACCAGACGACGACGATGGTGGCATTAGAGATGTAACCCTACCTACAACAGAAGAGCTACAAGAACAGAGAGAGACATAAAGGCCACTTAGTCCATTTACAGGGAAGGATGCCTTCACATATGCTACACAAGATGAAGATCATGGAGGTCGGTCAGAAATTCATTATCGACGATAGGGTCATCGTGATCAACAATTAGATGAAGATTCTTGGAGTAGTCATACAAGAAGATCTTTGTTAGACTCACTTGACTCTTTGAGTATTCATGATCCTAGAGATCTTTATGATTATAGTTCTTATGGAGGTGGTTTTGTTGGACAAATAGACTATAGTATTCAAAGCGATTGGACAAGAACTACATTTTCTTATGCTCCAAGCGAACAAACTGGATGAGATGTGGATTCATTATTTCATTATGCACCTCCTTCAACACAATATGAAGAGCAACCACCTGAACGTCCTCCAAGTCATTCTTATATTCCTCGATAGCCTCAATTAGTATATATAATTCCTTAATATCCACCATTGGGATTCTTAATACAATTGTCAATATTAAAATACTACTACTTTATCAATGAATATCAGCCATTATAATTATATGTCTTGGAACAACTACGTGTTCTGGAGAGAGTCTCAAATTCGACAACAAATTCATCAAGAACATAATATAGCTGATGTACAGGAAGAATATTTTGATCAACCAAGGCATTCTTCATGGTATTAAGCATATATAAGTTAACTTTTTTGAGTCTTTTTATTTTTAAACATTTATTAAGTATTTTTATGTATTATTTATACTTCAGGATATTTCTATTAGGTCTATCTACTGTATTTTCATGTGATATATATTGAGGAAGTTGATCTAAGTAGTCTAAGATGTAGATTATTACTTACTTTAGCTTATTTAAGAGTTTCAAATCAAAATTGAAAGTTTTTTTACTATTTCCATGGACTTCTGTAAATTTACCGTGTTTCCACTGATGTCCGACATGTTTCTTATTTTTGTCGGACAGAAGGCCGACACGAAACCGACGTTTGATTGCAACTACAACCCATGTCTGTTGAAACAAAATTTGATTGCAACTTTATTAAAAATGCTACAAATTAAGAAAGTGTGAAGTTGTGACACCTCAATACCTCATTGTACCAATATGGGTACCATGTGCTCATTTTTAATTTACAAAATATTTATTAATCTAACAAAGTAAGCAACATTAGATAGAAACAAATGGAGAGAAGGGATTCATGTTGCTGATCCTCATAGTGGAATAAAGATATGGTTGTTGTTGTAAATTATAATATTTGTTACTGATGTGCAGCTAAATCAAAGGAACCTCTGATTTATCCCATGAGGCTGCGTATTGCATTGGATTCAGCAAAAGGAATCCTTTATCTGCATACAGAAGTAAGTCCTCCTATTTTTCACCGAGATATCAAAGCAAGCAACATATTGCTGGACTCCAAGTTTACTGCCAAAGTAGCTGATTTTGGGCTCTCACGGCTTGCACCGGAGCTAGATGTTGGTGGGTCTGGACCTGGTCATGTTTCAACGGTGGTAAAAGGTACACCGGTGAGTGTCAATCTATTTGAAGATGTTGATCTGCAGGGAAGGGAGCACTGTTCTCCTTGGACACATGCAAGCACCTGTTGACCTATATGCACGCACACCCACTTGCATGCATGCACATCTACACACATGCATACGCACACACACACACACGAAAGAATAACCCTCGTATATTATCAAAAGATTCTTTTGAGCATGTCAGCAGTTGATCTAAATGTCAGAGATGTTGCAACAGTCCAGTATTCTATGTTATTTGTGTAAATTAATGTTCTATTATCTCAGTCTACATATTACACTTAAATAATTGATTTACTACTATGATTTTGATAAATCTCTTCCATGACCCTATTTCATAATTATGTTGAAAAAATGTAGTTCATCATGAATATTTCCAATCTAGATACCAGTGTCACCATGATCAATCATATGGTTCTACTATATATATTATTTAATTAGGAGAAACCATTTTCCATACACCACCATACCCCTGGTCACTTCGTAATCAGAATCTTTGAATCTTCCTGTTGGATGTTTCTCTTTTAAGTGTTTATGCAACTTGCAGGGTTACATTGATCCGGAATACTTTCTTACCCACAAATTAACAGACAAAAGTGACGTTTATAGCCTTGGCATCGTGTTCCTAGAGCTTTTAACAGGGATGTTGCCTATTTCACATGGCAGAAATATTGTTCGAGAGGTATCCTATTTACAAGAACCTTATGTATCTTTTTTTTTTTAATATTTTATTTATTGATTCAAACATATTAGCTTCAAATTATGAAAGCATATTTGGTAGAATTATGCAAACAATTAATTCTAACTTAGATATGAGGTTTATCAACGATGTTGCCATCTTCCTCAAGTCAGCACTAGTATTGGCTAGGATTATTATGGCCATCATAATGCTGTGGGTAGTATTGTAGTAATGGTGTAGCCAACATCAAGAAATAATGCATAGGGTCTCTAGTGTTCCTGAGCTTTTATAGTGGAGTTTCTCAATTTGGGTGGAGTATCCTAGTAGGGCCAACGTAGACATTCTAGCTTGGATACACCTATTCAGGCTCAGCAGTCAGTTGCGCAAGCACACCAGATGGGCAACTGGGAGGATAAGACTAATCATGAGGTTACAGGCTAGGCTCCCATAAATTCTGCAGAAAATGTGACAATATATCATAGAATCTCCATCATGGTGATTCTACTAGATGGTTCATACGTGTTTTTTTATTGACCAATGATGGAAATTCCGAAGGGTTTGGCTTTCCTGCTCCAGAGCTTGAAGTGGAAGAGCGATGAGCACCTTAGATGACAAGTGCAGCTCACCAAGATGTTTCCTAGGTGAAAAGGAGACGATTTCTTTTGATTATCAATAGTCTCCTCTTTAGGTACGCCATACTGCTCTAAAGTTGTTTTATTTGGATCACTCAAGCTAAGACGGCCTCTAAGGTTGCAGCTCCCTCTAGCTTGTCCAGGGGCTACCACATTGGTTCCTCTACTCAACTATTAAGAGAGACTCTTGGACTTTGGCCTTTATTACAGCACTTAGCAATTTCTGAGTGTTGGAAACACTTCATCTCTGCACATGCAATCTACTCCTAGCCTCTTCAGAAACTTATGCATGACTAGCCCATGAGTTGTATTACTTGCACGCTGGTTAGAGTGGGTTTGCTGTTATAATGTTGTAGAGGGGTGTTAGTTAGACAACCACAAATTCAGTTATAACTATAACTTACAGTGGCTCTTCCCCGTAATGATTGCAGGGTGATAGTCCTTTCTATGGGTCTGTCATTCCAGGATCTCAGACCTCATTTGTTTCATTTGATCTTGCCATCTCCATTTTTTTCCATATCCCAGTATATTTTATCGAAGAAGCTCCACTTATTTACTGGGATGTACTTCATGTTGAAGTTCTGACAATAGTTGCAACAAGCAGTGCATCATAAATGGAGGAAAGTCACCTATTTAAAGACCTCAAAATTAAAGATCTCTCAGTATTTCTTGGCTTCTTCACTTCAGATGTGGAACAAATAGTTATTGTGTTGCTTTCCATCTTGTTGAGTTGGCTCTCGTGTTGCTGGCCCAACTAAGATTTCATTTGATTTATAACTCGAGGAAGAGCCATGTTTGCCCCATTTCTCTAGATCAGCAGCCCTGTATCCTCAAGCTGTGAGTAGACATTAGTGTTCCACCTGCATTGTTGTGGAATTTTCATGGTATACTTCCTTGTCCGACCTGTGGGATGGGTTGGGCCTCAATTTTTTTGGTTAAGGAAACTCTCCTTGTCTTTCATCTCCATCAAGATCTGATCCTTGAATTTGTGGGGGGGTTATATTGTTTGTACTTTGTACAGCTCAAGCCAACTCTTGGGGGTCGATTGAGCTCCTCTGATGTCATTGTTGCTGTGATAGGTGTGCCTCTCAAATTTAGATGGTTCAGCTCAGTCTCCTCCTTTGATGCTCTGTGAGAAGACTACAACTAAGTGTTAGTAAACTCAATTCGCTCCAACAACCATATATCTAAAATCCATGGATTACGTCATCAACATAACGACTAAGAATAAATAAACATCCTAGATTAAATAAACAACCTCCTCACCATTGCTCATCCACAACAATGTCAAAAACAATAATCAACCTCATTTACGTGATCAATAATAAACTTTTCATTTATCATTATTCTTTATTCGTAATATAACTCTCCAAAATGTTGGAATGGCAAAAATCTCCAAGATTTCCCAACATCTAAAAAAGTACAGATTTTTTGCCACATTGATGTTAAAATGAAGAAAGATGATATATAATGTTAACAATTTAGAATGAATTACAAGTTGACTGTAAAAGCCTAATCAGTAGTGAAAACCCTGGATAAGTAGAAAACTAGAAAAGTTTATTCCATGAAGAGGGGATGATTCTGGGGTACCATAGACATTGCTATCCCATGGCATTGATTGTCACCACAAGTTTGTTTTTGTATTTGTATAAGAAAAGTTTTGTGGTGTGGCCATGGTTAATTGGGTATGATTGCAAATGAAAAGGACTAATGGTTACATCAGTAGGGTCATCTTTGTGTACTGGAACAAACAAGGTCAGTTTTGTTGTGGTATAGTGGCATGGTCATTGAATTGAGGTAGAGTAGTGAACGTGAGAGTCAGTGAATAGGGGAACTGGTGCTCTAGAGGAAGCAAACTGGTCTACCAAGAAGGTTAGATTGTTGCTAATCTAAAGGTTTGTACCAGTGCCATGGCGAAATTGGTTTGTCACATGACTCACATGCAACGCAATTGATACTGTATCCTTAAGTTGGACTAGTGAGAGATGAACAGAGAATGTTGTCATAGAGGCCTCAATAGTCTTGCCAGTAAACTTTAATGATCAAGTCAAATGTGAATTGTAGTTGTTGGTTGTCAAATGGATAAGACCGATTGAAGGACAATGTGAGAGGCAAGGTTTGATTATCACAGCCTCTGCAAAGAATGTCAAAGCTAAATAGAGAATCTTGATTTTATTTGTTGTTTATATGGGTGCTTACAGGCTGTTTATCGAACCCTAGTTGGAAATCCCAAATGACCAGGGCACCCTCTTGCTCAAGAGATCGGAATGATCAAGCAGAGCTTACACAAACAGGACAAGTGGTCGGTTGCAAGCCGACAAGGTGCCTGGCACAACAGGTGTTGGGTCTCACCCACAAGCATGTAATGTAACAAAGTCCTGGAAAATCATTAGAGCGATGGGGGCATAGTAATTGAGAAAGGAAATACATCATCAGACTGCCATTGTATCTCAAGTTAAGAAAGTTGAATATCCCCAGCTTACCGTTGATGAGAAAGGTTTCTATTACTTTTCATATGCACAATAATCTTCTGGTTCAAAATTGCTAGATTTTAAATATTATCAACCTCTTTAACATCTTTTTCATTGTCTAGTTGCCAACTGCATATTTGTTGCATGTTTGTTCTGTAGCTGTAGCATAGTGATGAGAAGCCATCTCATTTATGTTACCTCTATCTTAATGAAATTCCAGGTAAATATAACGTGCCAATCTGGTCGAGCACTCTCAGTCATAGACAGACGAATGGGACACTATCCGTCTGAATGTGTAGAAAGGTTTCTCGCCTTAGCTCTTAATTGCTGCCAAGATGAAACAGATGCAAGGCCTTCAATGTTAGAGGTTGTCAGGGAGCTCGAGAACATAAGGCTGATGTCTCCTGATGCTCATATCACACCATCAGAGTCTCTGACTACAGGTAGCGTTGGGGCAATCACCACACAATCATCTATGGCAACTGGAGGTGTCTATCTTGATTCTAATGTCTCTCGTAGCAACGTTACAAGTAATGATATGCCGTCGGCTGTCTATCCACACTATCCACGCTAGAAACTGAATTTTCAATATTACCATGCATTTACCATACACATAATGGTATGTGATTTTTTCGTTCACCTTAGATTAAATTCTTGTTATATTTGTACTTTTTCATGTATGTATACATTTTTATTTTACTTGTCATAATGCGACCATAAAGCGATTGAACTAATATAACTACAGTGTACCACATCACTTTGTTTTCACCATGCAATCCTTGGTTTACTAAACTGCTGTTGCCCAAAAATAACAATATGGTAATAGTATCTCGATCTTTAACTACTCATCTCCTTTTATTTTGATTAAAAGGTTATTTTGCCAAAATATCCTAGATACGACTGACATTGCCTTAGATGCCCCTCTTATTCCAGTATTGTACCTCATGTCCCTCTTGAGTCTGAACTGCGGTTAAACTTGACCTAATCATGGTTGCACCTAAACAATGCCAAAGAAAAGACTAAATTATCCTATATAAAAACCTAATGTCTAACCATGAACTCTTTGTATAATAGTTGAAAATTAGGAATTTTATTTTCTCGATGATGATGACAATGGCGAGGGCTGTGAAGGATGTCTCCTTGCTCAAGCTCATCAAGGCACACGTTGCACACCTTAAGTGCTTCAGCAAGATCAAGCTTTTGCATTGGAATAACATTATGAAGATGGGGAAGTTCAAGGAGTTGTGTTATGACTCAATCTTGTACTACATGAAAATTGTACTAAATCAGAGCTACTTCAATGGTGAGGAAGATCTATTTGTGGTAGGGTGATCGATGAAGGGGTGTTCTAGAAGATTTATGGCAAACACGAGAATTAAATCAATATTGTGGTGTTATAAAAAACATTTTGTGGCCTTAATTTTTGTTGTTTCTGTCTTAATTGGGTATTTATGCTAATTTATGATGGATAAAATGGTATTTTCCATGGCCACTAATGTCTAAAACATGTGACATCTCATTTCGTCTGTAAAACTGCTTACTCAAGGGTGCTCAAGGCAATTGTCACAGTCTCAAAGGTATTAAGGACACTATTGGAATAAAGGAGATATTTAGGCATTGTTAGTCTTATCAAGGTTATTTGGGTAAAAAAACGCTTGGTGAAAAGAGTAAGAAGAATTTGTATTGGAATGTATGAGTTATTATTCACCTAATTATAATTTTCTCTTTCTATTAATTATACTAATTTTAAAATTAAATTCAAGCATAAACAGTAGAGATAAAAACACTATTAATTAAAATAAAATTAAATAATACATTCACCCATAACTCGTGATGTGTGGCAACGTGACTCTTTTCTATGTATATTAGTAAAAAAAAAATTCCTATGTCTGCACCTGTGAAATATCAAAAATAAAATACACATGAGTGATCATTGAAAGGTAACCTAGTACACATCCTACCTACACACACAAATAATTCGACAATCAACAGAACTCCGACATCTTAACTAGATGTCGTAATACCACAACAGGGCGATTTACCAATACCCAGTAAGCAATCAATTCATTAAAACCATGCCTTTTAAAACCCTTTTTTTTTTCCTTATTGAAAATTATTTGTATGCTTTTCAAAATCCTTATGCATGCTTGAAATAGTTAGTCTTGCCAGGTCAAGCTTAGAACCACACAAAACCAAAATCATGGAGCCATAGCTCAGAAAAACCACAATGTCATGTAGGTACAAACACAAACAAGTACTGACCACAAATAGTTGTTGAAGACTCTAACTCAAGTTCCTATTGTTCTGTCCACTCAAGTTCCTATTGTTCTGTCATGGACAACTGCAATTTGCTTGTCTCGATGTCCATACTTCCTTGATAGGACCTTCAACAATGTGTCGTATTGTTTGGTGTCAAGCAACCAATACTTGTTCACAAGCAATTCACCAAAGCGCAACCAACAACATCTACATTGTCACGAACAAACCACTCTATAAGGAGCATGCCCATCTCAACGTCCCACCTCTCTACAGGATCCTTACCACGCTAACCCTCCTTGGGAAAGTCGTCCTCCCTCAGGACCACATCATAGGGTACGCCTCTCTCTTAGCATCCTAGTCTCAGTGCCCCAAACAACATGAGGCTCCTCATCCCTAGGCTCAACTGACACACACAAGTCTTAGTACCTTCTGCGTATAAAACTCACTCAGAAGAAACCATACAAAAAACTAGAGCCAAGACTTTCAAGTTCCATTAAGACCACATAGCCAAACACCCACACAAACAAGTTCTGGTAACCAAGTGTTGGACGTATACTGTCCTACATCCAACACTAGACGAAGGTCCCTCAACGTCTAATACACTGAATTGTGTTCCTGAATAATTTCAGTGCACACCACACACATAAACAATTGCTAAGTTTTAGAAATACCTTGTAACCTATCTATAGGTTATTATCCACATCAAGGAGGTTGAAAGGGACAATCTAATATTTTTTATATCATTTAATCTTACTTTAGTTTCAAAGTGAGGGCAATTTATTAAATAAATTATCCTGGATTCATTAGACGTAGGGATCCATGTGTCCAACATAAGACATGGGAAACCTTGCATCTAACAACCTAGGTCATTATTTTTTAAGTAAAATCATCCTAAACTAATCTAAAATCCTAATCATTCATTAAAGAGGGTCAAAACATAATTAAATGTCGTTAATATCACTATATAAATCCTACCTCATCTCCCTAAACCATCCAAATCATTTCTAATTAATCTTGCAATGCGATTATCACACTAGAGTATAAGATGCACAGTAGCTTACGTTTTACATAAGACTGTAAGAATCCTTACGTCAAACACTTTAGAGTTTAGTTCTTAACCAAAACCATCTTCACTTATGCATGCATACTATTTAATAATGGAATTATGATCACTAAAAGGAAACACTTAACCTCTACTAGTCCTAGTGTCCAACACATTAATAGCTTTATTGTATTAATTCACGCAACCAACAAACAAATAAAAATATGCTAGCATGCGTCAAAATCCTAATCATAAAACAACCAAAATAACTTCTATAGGAGTGTGTCCCTTAGACTTAAGAGAAAAGTCTTGTAATTTTGTGCTCAAATACCTACATGCTCTCTCCTCTAGCCTTCCACGAACCCTTAGCCATGCATACAATACCTTAACTCCAAGAAATCAATACATGCTTGAAACAAAACAAGGAAGAAGATGAAAGAAACTTACCTCTTTCTCTCATGAAAGTCCATTGAACTCTCTTTCTCTCTCTCTTGCAGCCTATTGAAGAGGACGAAGGGAAGAAAGAGAATTCCTAGAATAAGACATCTCCCATGTTTATACATAGGCAACTTGAAGTTTCTAAAAACAACTCAATATGTTATATGCGTTTGTCCATGCGTTTAACATGAGACACGCCACATGTTACGTTTAACATCTTAAGATTTCACAAATTTCAATCCTATACATTAAACACATGGTACATTGCATCTAATGTAAGACACAAGTATGTTAATGCTCGAAGATCAGAAAATCACTATTTCAGAACTAGTGATTTCCTACATTAATATAAGATACACCATTTTCAACGTTTAACACACTAGATGTTGGACTAAATATCTGACTTAAAATGATGCTTAAAATCTAAGACGTTACAATTTTTTGTCCAAATGGAAAAGAAAACACTAACATTAGTTCTTGGAAGTTGAGCTGTGAACTCTCATGGCAACTTTTAAACAATATTCTTTTCAAGGAACAGTTACAACATACAAACAATAACTTACGTAACAAGATATGCTCGGCAAAAAAATAGATATGTTCTTGTTTTTCAAATAAGAAAGGAACCCCAAATTCTTCTAATACAATTACACAAAGTGAACCATATATATAACAGAAAAGAAACCAAGAATATTTGTAGAGAGACATTATTATCACACTACTTATTGAGTGCAGAATATAAATCCCTTCTTTAATCCTCTTGATAAGCTTCATCGACCGTTGGGGTTCTTGATCTGTGAGAACACTGCGCTAGGCGTCAGCCCATCAGAGTCCTGACTGGCTATGCTTCCTCCTCCGATGCTCATTGTCGTGGTAGGTTTAGCAGCGATCCCAGCGATTGAATCTGTAGATGGGTCTTCGAGGTCTCTCTTCCCCAACAAAAACGGCGTGCTACCATCGTCGTTGCTGCTTTCAATGACAACTGCTCCAGTCTCTTTAGCAGTCTCCTGCAACTGCAATGCAAACTCAAGGTTCCAAAGGACGTCTCCCATGGAGGGTCGTTCGATTCCATTGTCACCCAAACACTTCTCGGCAGTCTCCACGAATTTTTTCAAACAAGGAAAACTAATCTTGCCACTGAGATACGGATCAATGAGCTGATCGATGACTCCCTTCTTCTGGCAATGAAGTGCCCACTCCGCCAAGCTCACCTGCTCCTTGGGCAATTGCGAATTAAGAGCTGGCCGAGCACACAAAACTTCAAACAAGACAACCCCGAAGGAGTACACATCAGATTTCTCTGTGAGTTGTTGGCGTCGAAAGTACTCGGGATCCAGGTAGCCGAAGCTGCCTTTCACAACTGTGCTTACATGTGTATTGTCCAGAGCAGGACCAACCTTGGAGAGGCCAAAGTCGGAAACCTTCGCGACCCACTTCTCGTCTAAGAGAATGTTTGTCGTCTTCACGTCCCGATGGATGATGGTATGCTTGGCGCCAGTGTGGAGGTAGTGGAGTCCACGAGCAGCGCCTATGCATATCTCCAGCCGTTGCTTCCATGGTAGGGGTGGTTTCTGAGTCTTGTACAAATGCTCACGGAGAGTACCATGGGCCATGTAGTCGTAGACTAGTATCATCTCATTGCTCTCCTCGCAGCAGCCAATGAGGGACACAAGGTGGCGATGGCGGAGCTTGGACAACATCTCTATCTCAGTCTGAAACTCGTGGACACCTTGCTGGGACGTGGGGTTTGCGCGCTTTATTGCAAGCATGGTGGATCCACCATCAATACTCCCCTTGTAAACCTTCCCAAAGCCACCAACACCAAGCAAAAGCCTATTGTCGAAACCATTGGTTGCTGCCTCAATCTCCGCAAACGAGAAGTGGCGGCAAAGATTCGAGGGGAGCGATGACACGTTGCTTCCAGACGCGTTAGTCTTTGCATATCCTGCGGAATGTGAATTGTCGCGAGTGGAAAGTGGCAACCAAGGCATCTCAGCAGCAGCAACACCTTTGGGATATTGACATATTCCGTCACATGGTTGCTGACTTCGCTGAACTTATGAAGGTAGACTTCTTCATAGACCACGTGAAACACCTAGATTTTGCTAGATTAAGAGTTAAAACTTTCACTGGGAAAAACATCTCTGATTGCAGGTACTTTGCTTTCGGTAATTTTGTCTACCTTATAAAATACAGACTTAACTGGGACCTATACTCTTCCTCGGGTAATACTCAAACTCCACCCCAAAAATGGCTTGCAAAACTCCCCTCTGGACAGGCAAATACTGCTAGCCTGAAACCCGTAAGAAAACAATTCAAAAGTAATAAAGGATGGAGAGAGGCGAAAGGAAATAGACTACCTAATGAAGGAAAGCATGTCTGGACTAGACCTGTTAGTCTCAAACCAATCTCCAACTCTCCTGGGATACTTCCTACTCCCACACCTACCATGTCTTACAAAAACAGCATCCCATCACCCTCGATTAGCGCCTCTCCTAATCAAACCCCCAAGGAAGAAGATACAACTAGATTCATTGAAATGGAAGTCAGAACGAGAAATCTATCGCTGTCCAAGTTTAAAAAGGTGCTGACTGTTTATGATTGCCTTGAAAGCGATGACCTTGGCGGACCTTCTGAAGCTCCAAATCCCCAACCTCCTACTCCCATCCACGTGCCAGGTAATCATGCTTTTTACACACCCTCAACCTCTGTTCAGGGTGATTATACTGCTGAAACTACTTTTGATTCAATTTCTTCTTCTTCCTGTTCTAATACATCTCCTGAAATTAATGATAACTCTTATCATTTTTTAAATCAAGTCCTATCCTGGGATTTCTATGATCAGTTTAATATTTTCTGTAATAATATAGGAATTGCTCTTACCTCCCCAAAAGAAATAAAATCCTTCTACAACTCTGTCAGAAAAGATTAAGGTTTATCTCCTTTAGACCTAAATGATAATGCTCATATTTTGGAGAATTTTGATTCTCTGCATATTTCCTCTGTTAATTTATGTTAATTGCAGCTTGGAATATTAGAGGACTATGCAGTAGTGGGAAAAAAAGAGTGTAGACACCTCGATTTTGAGTTCATTTGGCAGCAGGCTCCGTCGGTTGATGCTCTGGTCGCGACCACCAAAGTCCTAGTTCTCGTAGGTCCCAATCAGACCCACACTAACCCACCTGACCTAGTAAAACACTACCCCATTAAAATCCACTAAAAACAAATAAAACACTTAATCCAACTTAAATCCACTGAAAAACAAATAAAACACTTAATCCAGCTAAAATCACCTAAAATCCAACAAAACCCTAACAAGAACCCTAATCAAACAAAATCCAATTAAATCCACTTAAAAATCCAACCATAAAACCAAATCCACTTAATCCAGCTAAAATCCACTTAAATCAACTTAAAATTCAATAAAACCCTAATTAATCAAAATTTTAAACCTTAATCCAGTGAAAAGAAATTAAAATCCATTAAATAAGACAAAAACCCTAATTTAAGCTTAATTCAAATTAAATCACT